>JAQIWH010008634.1:0-10044 GCA_034695005.1 Cryptops parisi | reverse complement strand
TGACATGAAAACTCAGTAAAGCACGACCAAAAAGTTGTTTTTTGTTTGATGTGGCAGTGTTACAACATGATAAAAAAGTTTCGGAAATACTTTTGTAATGTTCTATAGAGACGTATCTTGGTTACAAAGAAACGGACGTTAATCTCGTAACCTAATCTACCTGTCCAATTGCATAACTTGGAATAATAAGTTTGAAGCCATTGTTAGAAAGCAAAAACTTGATTATTTGGCAAAACATCAACTTGCAAAAAAAAAAAGGATGCAAAAAATTATTCTCACAAAACCTTTTATGAATTCATGTGAACCAAAAGTTATATTATTAGCATAATGAACAAATAACAACTCGGCAATTTCATTGCAAGTGAAACAGAACATTAAAAATTGAGGATGAGCAAAAATATACCATGTTCGACTGTAACCTCCACAACGAGTAGTTCGTAAAACAAGTTTTGACATTTTCCTTGTTGAAACAGATTATACAAAGAATGATTAATTAGCAGCAACAACAAAAAAACACCCCGACAAATTTAGGTCATAAAAGCTGAAAACTAATAATTATTAAATAAACCAAAGTTCTAGACCCAAATATGACTGTATTTAGAGTTCTAGGCTATCCGGTTTAAAAATTGCTCAATTGACTATCTGGTTTAGAAAATTCCAAATTGACTACAAGTAAACACAGATTACTGCATCTTAAACTATTTGAAATGTCCAAATGGAGTATTTGGTTTAAGAAATGCACAATAGACTATTTGGTTTAGAAAATTCACAATAGACTACAAAATATACACAAATTACTGTATGTTAAACTATCTGGTTTAGGAAATGTCCAAATAAACTATTCGGTTTAAGAAATGCCCAATAAACCACCTGGTTTTAGAAATTTCCAATAAACTGTCCGGTTCAAAAAATGCCAAATGCACTATCTGGTTTGGAAAATACCAATAGACTGTCAGGTTTAGGAAATGCCAAATGAACTATGTGGTTTGTAAAATGCCTAATTGTCGTCCAAGTTTTAAGAAATTCCCAATGGAATACGGATCCTTTGGAAATATCCGATAAACTACCTGTTTTACGAATTTCTCAAAAGATCATTCAATTTAGTAAATGCTGAAAAGACAATCCTAGTAAAGAAATGTCCAATAGATTATCTGATTTTTAAGAAATGTCCATTGCACCATCTGGTTTTTTAAGAAATACCCAATAGGTTTTTAAGAAATTACCCAATAGATTATCTAGTCTTTAAGAAATACATAATATACTATCTGGATAGGAAATACCCAATAAACTAACTGGTTTATTTTTTTATTTTTTTATTTTTGAATAATACTTCTATATAGACAACCAGATACAATAAGACACTTGATTAATTTGTTCTAACTATACAAGATATATTTAAAGCACTTTTTTTCAAGTGAATACAAGTTTTGGAGCATGCGCCCTCCGTACAGCAAAAGGGAACCTTTTTAATGTAAAGAGGAAGCTCATTCCACTGTTTAATAAAATCAAGTGGAAATTTTGTCAGAGCAAATTTTGAGTGGGTGCCTATAGACTTTATGGTATACTTGTAGTTGTCACGGTAACCATCTGTTAAGTTGGCCCAGGATCGTAGAAAATGCAAGGGGTGGATACTATGACGAATGGCCTTTGAAAATTCTAAATATCGATCGTATTTGGTCATTTGTAAGATTTTTAACAATTTACGTGTTTTCAAAAAGGTAGTAATGGAGCAGTATCGGGTAAGCCCGAATAAAATTCTGATATGGCGGTTGTAGGCTACTGTCAGTCTTCTTATTCGATAGAGGGGGACATCTCCCCATGTTGAAATGCGATACGTTATTACCGAATTCATCTTGGTTTTAATATAGTTTATTTTTTCCGGATATGAAAGGATTTTCTTCATTCTTTTAGTTAAGTACAACATTCGATTTAAGCGTTGAGTAATTTGTTCAACATGGTATGCGAATCCCACTGATCTTGTAAATTATTCGAGCTTTACGTCCGAACTGTTCTAATAAGTGGTTCAATGTTCCGTTTTGTAGTTCACTGTTCCATTTTATATGCATGTGTTAATAAAAATTTTTGTATTAATTGTTTGTTTTAAAATATTGGGTCTCTTGTTGATCCAAAGTCCCAATATTTTTATTGGGGAAGATGCTGCTTTTTGTGGGACATGTTGGGTAAAACGTTTAGTTTTTAACTGATTTAATTGTAGTCCGTGCGAGTTACTCCATTTAGTGATTATTTTTATATCGTCCAGTATAGACTCCTCGCAGGCCCTCCCCCCACTCATGGGATATCGATATAGCAGGATATTGTCATCCACATAGCATAGGTGAAAACACGACCTGTTAGGGGGAGATCATGTATACCCATGGCAACTAGGCCATAAAACAGAGTGGCGTTGTGACTCCCCTGGATGATCCCGTTCTCTGGAGTGGTGCTGGTATCTTGTCTATCTCGGATAGTAAAGGTCCGGTCATTGAAATAACTGTTTAAAACATTAACAAGTTGGGTTGATGTTCCTAGCGCTATACAGGTCTATATCACAGAGTGTCTATGGGGGCAGTCGAAAGCTTTGGCCAAATCGGTCATAATGATAGTGGTGTTATAAAATTTTGAAGATGTTTCAGATATTAATATAGACATTAGTTGTAGAATAAGCTAATTTACGGATTTGTGTGGGTTAAAACCATATGCATTTTGGTGGGACGTAGTTATGGCGATCCGTTGAAGAACTTTATCGATCACCATAACAATCAAAGGGAAAGATGCTATGGGTCTGTATGAGATGAGTTTTGTAAGGTCTCCTCCTTCATATTTTGGATAGATTGTGGCTTGTTTAAAGTGTGTAGGGTATACTTGAGTTTTCCTGATGAGTTCTATGATGTATTGAATAATTTGCATAAAACTAGGTAATATATTTGTCGCAACTAAAGAATTTAGGGTGTCATTACTGACATCGTTTGGTTTTAAGTAATTTGACACGATGGGTGGAATATCCGTATGAGGAGGATCATTAAAATCAGCGGGAAGAAGGTAAGCAAGGTCTAAGGGTTTAAGAAATGGTCCAATAATCTATCCAGTTTAAGAAATTCTCAAAGTCTGTTCCATTTAGGAAATTCCCATTAGACCATTCGGTTTAGGAAATTCTTAATCAACTAGCTGGTTTAAGAAAATGTCCAGTTTAAAAAGTGTCCTACTATCCACGTTTTCAAGAAATTCCCAACAAATCTGGTTTTTTTAGGACATTTCCAATAGATTATCCGGTTTATGAAATGTCTAATACTTGCCTTTCTTCCATACGTATCGCTCCAAGTACCCAAAATGACCGTAAGAATTGTGGAAGGTACAGTTTGTATGATGGCCCAGTACATTCCTAAATCGGAAGCCACACGTTGCGATTCTGCTTCCAACGTCCGATTGTCTCTGAGGTTGACACATACTTCTATGGGATGTCCGAAAGTTCCGCGACATACTTTGTACACTTTAAGACTTTGCGCTATGATGTAAATCAGCATCATGGAAACGGCGTGAAGAAACAACACCGGTTCGATGGTAATGTTTTTGATGATGGTACCAATCGTCAACTTTTTCTTCTTTGTCGATATTTCGCTTTTGGGGATCTTTTTGTCGGGTTGGGTTCCATTCTCTGTGACGTTCTTGGACTTCATTTTTCTTTGTCAATTATTATATTTTCTGCAAAAACTGTAAAGATGGCAAAAATGATTTTTTCAGTTTTAATTGAAAAATAGGTTTACATATTAAATTAATATATCATGTCATATGAATGAATTTTCATATATATTCGGAATCTGTATATTTTAATTTATATATTCGTTACTTCTCGGAAGATCATGAAATTTTTCATTGTCATTTTTTGCTTCGATCTTTTGTTTATTTATTTATTTATAACTATAAAAGTAATCTGTTCATTTCTCTTATCAATCATTGACTTGTTTTACAAGTTAGTAATCTTTTACTTTCTTTTTTGTTTGTTTATTAATTTCTTAAAACACCAGAATTTCGATAATAAACATGTTGAAGATAAATAACCCGTTATCTTTTTATACAGCTACAAATTTTGTCTATAATCCGGCTATGCAAAATATATTTGCAATAATGTAATTTTTTATACTTTATAAACCATCTATCATGAAATTACTTTTCGACCACCGAACTCTGAATCCAACATCACCCAGTATTCTAGGCGTCATTTTCGACAGTAACCTCAACTTTGGCAAACATATTGAACACATAACTAAGCGTCTACAAAAGATTATATTTCTTGTAAAAAAAATCAAACATATTTTACTGAATCATGAAAAAAAAAAGAACAATTGTGTAAGCTAAAGTAATCCCCATCCATTCTAACTTTCGGGATATTGTGTTGGTCTGATGCTCCAAAGTATAGAATAAGTAGACTACAAGTTGCTTATAATAATCTAATCTAATTAACATAATAAGCTATGTCTGTCTGTCACACTCGCCCCTCGCAAAAGCTAAAAAGCCTGCTAAGCTGAGTGCTAACCTTCTCTCCTTTCATAATTTCTTTTATAAAGAAATCCGTATATATGTACCATTTTCATGTACCATTTCAAAGGTGGTTCCTCCACCCTAAATGTCGAGTTTATATTTCAACTATTATTAAATAATCAATTTCATCATTGCCAATGAATCTATATTACTTTTACGCATTTGTTTATTTAATTAGGATTCGATTCTATTACCACCCGTGCTTCTGCACGGGTTAACCTTTAGTATATTAAGAGTTCTTTATGGATGAAACAACTACATTTCTATTTCTACTAAATGTAGAATATTAAAGATTCCAACTATTTCCAGACTAATTAAGAGCAACAGATTAAAGGGCATTGCAATGTTTTGTATAACGAATCACGCCCACTTCATTATTATACAAAATATTACAATAATCCAACTAATTCGAGATTATCAAATAGTTTTAAGTTTGCACTACATCATACTTCTTTAAAAACATTTAACTATCACATTAAAATACATATTTAATGTGATTCGTAACTTTTTTATAAACAAAACACAAAAAATATTTGCATCAAAAAATAAACATTAAACAATCTATGCGAGTTAAAACTTCAACAGACAAACCATAAAAAAAAACCGTGTGATATTAAATAACACACACAATAAAATTGTTTCAGTGACGTTACCTGTTAAATTTATATACAAAAATACCAAAGATTTAATACAATTTAATATATAAACAGCAGTCATTCAAATATGAACCGGATTGATGCAGAAACGCTTTTCGCGCCATGCGAAATCCGGTTCAAATTTGAACATTTTCATACACAAACATATATGGGACGCGAGATTTTCAAATAAATAAATAAATATCACTTCAATTTGAAAAAATTGCGATACTTTATCATTAAAAAAAATTACACATAATTAAACATAATTTTCATACCTTTTCGAATGCTGATATAAAGTTGAATTATTTTGGTTTAAAAAATAAAAAATATATATCACACCATGTTTCCTATGGCGAGTCTTGTAATGTGATAGTTAGGTGTCCTATTCTGGCTACTGTCCAAACTTGTACTATAGAACGAAAAGTTTTCTACAGGAACACGAAGAAAATAAACAAATAAAAATCCAATACATGAAGTAGTGGTGGTTGTAGTCGTTTTAAAGAAATGAAAATGGAAAGCCCTCTGGTGATGAACATTGTAAAATTTAAATAATTATGGTGTACGGTACACATAATATGATTTTTGAATTGAGTTTATAAAAAGCATGACCATACAAAAAGCAAGTTTTTTGTTTGCGAAATGATTAGAAATATTGAACTATAATATCCATTGAATTTTATTTAGTAATTCGAGTTTATTTATCTATTTATTTATTTTATTACATTTTTTTGGTGGTGTTTCGAAAAATGTTGTTTTATAAGTTCAAT
Source organism: Cryptops parisi (assembly GCA_034695005.1). NCBI lineage: Eukaryota > Metazoa > Arthropoda > Chilopoda > Scolopendromorpha > Cryptopidae > Cryptops > Cryptops parisi. Next base: position 4,103 of record JAQIWH010008634.1, on the reverse strand, counting down.
GAACCATTTTGAAAACCGAATTTAAAACAAGAAGACAGTCACCTCTTGCCTTATTTTTTCCATCTTTAATTAATGACGCAGTATAATATTGAACACACAATCTGAAGTGTATGTGATATAATGTCATGAAAAAATGTAAAAAGATAAACTATTATAATGTCATTAAAATTAAAATAGATTTATTTTTAAAAAATAAATAAATACACAAACCGGAAAACGTCTTAAGCGGGAATCGTCTTAAGCGGAAAACATCTTAAACAAAAAATGTCTTACACTTTATAGTAGTATGTTTTTATAGGATTTAAAATGACAAAAAATATAAAGTTTTTATAAAGTTTACAATAACACGAACCACAAAATTAACTTTTTATTTTTAAAAAAATATCAAGAAAACATCATAAACGGAAAACTTCTTAAGCGAAAAACGATTTTAAACAAAAAACCAAATTTTGTAGAATTTATAATTACACAAAAAAATAATTAAAATAATGAAACACAGTTTTTAATTAACGATTATGCATGATGTACATATTATACAGGAAAACATACAAAATATATTTGGACAAATTTTATTTGGTACGTTCAAGTAAAACTGTAATACTGAGTTGTACGAGAAGTTTTTGAACAAATTTTTAATGAGGTTTTTACTTTCCTTTTAGAACTATTTTGTTTCCATTATGTGTCATCATCATCGACATCAAGATCCAACGAAGTTCCTTATAAATCTCATTTAACCATTGATAATTCAAGTTTCAGATTGCTCAATTCTCAATTCTGCCTTGAGAAATTCTCAGAAGCAGTAAACACTTACATACATTATTTTCTATAGAAAGATGACATTGCTTAACTAAATAATAAACTTAACTATCAAAACAATAACATTTTTTTTTATAAAAAAAACCGCTTTTTATGCGTTGTTTTTCACTTTATGCGAATTTAGATTTATGCGACGATATTCGATTTATGTGAGTTTTGAGTAATTCCATTTTCGATTCATGCGAATTTAGATCAATGCAAACGTTGAGTAATGCGATATTTGATATATGCAAGTTTTGTAAAATTCCATTTTCTAGTTCTGCAAGTTTCGATTCGATTTATGCGAATTTTGTTACATACGGTTTTTTGATTTGTGCGGTTCTCGCTTTATGCGTGTTTTGATACATCGAACTATACAACGAGCTTTTCCATTTTCGATTTTTGCAATTTTCGATGTGCGATTATTATATTGTACTTATGCGGTATTCGATATATGCGGTGTGATTTTTGGTCCATTGGACTATACAGTATATTATCATGAATGTTTGTAAATGATAGTATACGTTTGTAAATTCCCAGCTCAATCACTCACAGAATCATTCAAGTGAAGCTAGTGTAGACACATTATTCTTCTCAAAATTTGTTTTATACAAAATTTCAGTAAACCCAATGATAATTTTGAAAACAAAATTTAGATAACCAATAAATTTTTGTGCAGTTTTTAAATATGCACGAACGTTAATGATTACCAATTATTTGTCAAGTTAATTATTAATTACTTAGTTTATTATTAGTTCACGATACTTGAAATATCAATATGCTTAGTACATCTACACTTAAGGGGGTTTCCCACTTCAAACATTTTCAATCAGATTTCATAAATTCCAACTGTTATTCTGTCGTCATATAAACATCGGAGCGTGTTTCTGGACTTTTGTTGGATTTCGTTGTTTGACCGATAGCACAAAAACGCGCACGGACGTGTGTATGACGTCAAAAAAAGTTGGAATCGATGAAATTTGATCGAAAAAGTTTGACGTCTCAAATGAGTTTCAAATATCAAATGACGTCATTTTTTAACTACCAACTATTAGACAACTACTACGTGTTTGTTTTTGAAGTGATTATATAATCTCAACCTCGAGGAACTTCCTACTAATGCTGCAGAAGAAACAACAGTGCTCTCAGCGGTCGATGATGTCAATAGTAACACAGCCCGTGTGAATCCTATGGATGCTAATAATGCGACAGCAGCGCCCTCACCGGTGGATAATGTCATTAGTAAAGTTTCTTATTCCCCCGACCATTGTATTGTATGAACAGTATGATCTATTTTCTACAACTGTTGATTAATAAATGCCCGATTTACATTTTTATAATCTAAAAATAAAATAGCTTACATACAGAGAATCCTATTAATAACATTTGACCCAAGTTTACAAGTTTTTTTTTGGTATGTGAGGACAAAGATAATAGTTAATATGACACATCAAGATTTTCACATATACATACACATTTTCTTAAGTTATCGCCTTACATACAATATGTACATAGACATGCATCAAATTTGTACATGCATTATTATCATTATTTGTACATGCAAAATATGTTTATGCAGTTTTTTGGATATATAAAAAAAAAGATATATATTTCTTATTATTCAATAGACTTAATATTTCGACCTTAGTTCAGACATAGAAGATAGTTCATGTTCCACTGGAGTTAATGAAGTTATTGTCACTGCGTTGGAGCGTTGTCTTTTGGAATCCCACCATATTATACTAAAAATATATTATTTTTTTTAGAAAAATAGAAATTTTGGTTTTTACAGATGTTAGCGAAATCAATATTAAACTTACGTCATCAGTATTGCACAAATAAAAAATAAACCGGCTGAAACGGCATAAAATGATCCAAAAAAAACATCCTTAGTTTTTTCAATCAGATTGATGAATACAAAGAAACCTAAGAGTGGTACCAATACTCCAATTGCAGCTGCTATAGACATGATTTTTCCTATGTGCAAAAATGAAACAAAAACATTACGTCATTTGCAACAAGTCGTGTCAAGAGACAAAAACACAATTTTAAACAATCTGTTTGGTATACTTGTGCGATAACGGCAAGCTAGTCTAGTGGTACCTAATCTAACTTAAGCTGGAAACTATTGGTATTGATCCCAGGTTAGATCAGGTCAGTTAACCACCCAGCAACTGGCTAGTCGTTAACCCACAAGTACCATTTCTTTTTATATACAGGATGGTTTCATATATCGTGACACATCCAAATATCATGTAAACAAAGAATGTAAGAAACAAATGTGTCAAACATTGTTGGTGTAAGAAGGATCTTTCCAATGATCTTGAATTAATTTTCAAGACAATCGCTTTGACACATTCAAAAACCACGAGTCGTAGCTGCCAAGTTATATTTAGAAAACTATAGCCAATGGCAAATTTAGTCAGAATCCAGTGTCGTTTTCATTCATTTACAACAATCCAACTGACAGAAAAATTGAACAAACAACAGTGATTATAAAGCAGGGTGGTGCTAGTATTCTAAGTTCACCGACAGCGATTTTATAGTTGTACAGTAAGAAACTTTAAATTCGTATTTAAGATTAACTTTGCGAAAAAAATTAAAATCACTCCACTGCATTGTATCGAGGACATGCAGTGAACTCTTGTAGGACCACCCTGCCTGATAATTACTATTGCTTGTTCAAATTATTCTTTCAGTTGAATTTTTGCAAATAAATGAAAAAGGGATTCTGACAAAACTGACCACTGACTACAACTTTCTAACTATGACTTGATGGCTACGGCTCGTGGTTTTTGATGTAACAATGCGACTTTCTTGAAAAATTAATTTAAAAATTAGCATCACTGGAAAGACCCCTCATACACATGTTTGCCTGACGCATTTGTTTTTTACATTCTTCGTTTATTACATGATATAGTATCACGATAAATAAACAACCCTGTATTAACAGTGTATGTATTGACTATTAATAAGTCACCTTGTTCGTTCGTTTCGACCCTTTTGGAAATCATCGAATGAACGACAGCAATGTTCAATGTACTGAAGATTACAGTGGGCGAAGCTGAAATAAGAATACAGTATATAAAATCGCATAACAACGAAAATCACGTAAAAAAAATTGCATAACTCGAGAACTTCTTGCACATGTGCAATACGCATTTAGCACAGTATGTATGTATTTATATTTGTGAGTAACTTGTATGTATATGTCTTTGTAGTAGGCCCATTAATATACTGTATACAGTATGTATTTCGGACACCTTGTGTGTGTGTATATATATATGTGTGTGTGTGTGTGTGTGTGA
>JAQIWH010008633.1:0-10047 GCA_034695005.1 Cryptops parisi | reverse complement strand
GAGAAGTAGATCAATGTTCACCGTTCAAAATGTATATAACGATTTTTGCAAATAAATGACAGTTTTGCTGTAAAAAAGTTACTCAATTACTTTCTGCTTCACCCTCGTAATTTATTATTGTTACAAAAAAATATGGTGAACAATAATTGTCAATTGTGATAAGTTCAGTTGTAGGGAGGACAAGCATTATTTTCCCTCCCTATTGTTTTTTCATTATTATTTTAAAATCTTTTATTTGTAATATACAGGAAGTCCTCGATTTACGCGAGCTTCTTTCATACAATTTGCCAATATGCTATGAGAAAACGTTTCTTTAATGCGCGTCATATACGAGAAAATTTTATTTATTGTTTGCAATACAATCCATGGGAATCGCGTATACAACCAAAAAAAATCAAACAAACATACCAAAACAAACACTAAACTAAACAAAACATACAAACAACGAAAACAAAGATCTAGATTACTGAATCCATAAAACATGTATATAAAGATGTTTATCAAACATTGTTAAGTTTGGGTAACATTGTTGGTTGTATTATCAAAAGGATGACGTCGCAATCGAATAGGAAGATTGTTCCACAAGCTATACGTATTGTAAGGGTAGCGTTTGCTAAGATCGGGAACAGATTAGCGTTTGCTAAGATTGGGTATAATGGTATCAGAATTGAATTTATAGGAAGTTATTTCACGTCGATTGATTGGAAAATTAAAGTTATTTTTATGATGATTTAAGGGATGAAGGTGGTAAAGCTTTGATGGTAAAGTTTTTTATAAAGTTTTGCCACTTGATGAGAATTTAGAGAGATTTGCGATTTTCGATTTATACGAAATTGGCGCAGAATGTAACACTCGCATAAACGATAACTTTATGTATATGAAAATTTTGATATTAAGAAGCTAAAATGGTTGCAAATACCGGAACTCGGCAGTTCTGTCGTCGCCACGAGTGAATAGCCAATCATCCGAACTCGTTATGTCATCTTTGTTTTCGTTGAGTGCTGACTTCCGTGGGGTACTGGTTTCTTCTCGATCGTAGTTTTTGGTAGTGTCCTGTTAATTGTAAAGAATTGAAACGACATTTTATTATTGATTATTAGAGTTGTGTACAGAGTTGTTCCTAGACGGGCTTGGGGCTACGGGCAACTCAGCCACTGTGTGGCATAATATCTACTAACTAGGTTATAATAAGAGCTAATTCCAATTCTTGGGATGTAGTTAAACTTCTAACAATATTCCACAGGTTCTTTAAACGCTTTTCTAAATGTTGTTGCAAACGTTCTAAACATTTTTCTAAAAAAATACACGAGTAAACTATTGTCGGGTCCCCGGGGGTCTTCCCTATTTGCTTTTCCTCAACAACGGGCATAGTTGTGTATATAGTTGTAACCTCTCTACTGCCACTTTCGCTTGAACCAGATGACGATGATCCACCCGAACCAGATGATGATTCACTGGAACTAGAGTCAGGTTTTGTGTGGTGGTGGTGGTGGTGATGTTTGCCAATTGCTGTGGTTTGGTCGTAAGAAGTGAAGTGCGCGGAGGGGGGAGTCGAATTAGGTCTCTCTGCAACTAGTGGAAACGTGTTAGTAAAGCTTATTCTTTACGTGTTTGTATGTTCTGAAACTTTTTTACGTACTTGAGCATAATAGGTTGATGGCCATTATTTCCTTTTCGTAATGACTTTTTTCGTCACGCTTCAAGGGGCAATTTTCAAGATATGCGAGGATTTCTTTTTCACATTTCTTAGCCCTGTTTATTAATCATACAACCAAATTGTTGATTAAATATACCTCCCTCCCCCACCGTCACACGCAATTCTGGGTGCGGCAAGTCATTTTGTGCAATACTGACGTCATAGCTGGGCACAAGTTGCCCGACTTGCCACATCAAGATTGACAGGGGTTTTAATGCAGATTCAATAACTTGCGATCAAGTGTTCATATATACATCACGTCAATCCAAGAGTTTATAACTCGCGGGATTTCACGTATGGGTAGGTTAATTGTCAAATATTGCTGAGCAGCTCGTGCAATATCTGACAATTAGCTGAGAATCATACATCGTTGAGCACGCACTATACAATGATTAGTTCTTCATTGAATTAAATCATCGTAACGATAGTTATGAGTTCCAGGCATATGCCCATGCATGACACATTACTGTGCTTGTTACAAATATTTAACAATAAACGAATGCGCGATTGCAAATAAAAAATTGTTTACTTACTTTTCCGTGCATTCCATACGAATTTTAGTACATTTTTCCGCTTTTTTTTCTAACGTTTTACATTCTGTATGTTTAGCTTGAATGGTAACTAAACAGCTCCCTTTATGCCAAAAAAAATTTGCATATTTGACAAGTGAAATATTGAAAATGTTTTAACTATATTCTGCGTTATACTACCTAAAATGACCAAAATAATGATAATCGTCTTCATGTTGAAAACGTATTAAACTTTGTACGAGAACGTTCTTTATTTATATATCCATTTCATCGGCTACCTTGTCACTGGCACAAATTACCAACCAGTGTTTGCTTACATTAAATATTCGCTGACAAAAGTGTACCACTTACGTATATTATAGACTGATGCATTTGCAATTTTTTTCTTTATATGTCGTGGTAATGCATCATTTATCTATTATTTTCCTTTTACACGCTTGCCAACATTGACGGCGTATTGATAGTTATTGATAAAATATGCTTTGGCATTGAATGTTACAAATAAACATTTGTGAAAGTGAATCTAGCACGGTAAGTGTCCACAGAGGAAAGTTTGATATATGCAAACAAATTTTTCAAGTTATTTGGTATAAATCCAATTTTATTTCAACAGTAACGTGTTTTGAAACTAATGTTAATGATGTGTTTCTTTGATAAATTTCAAGGCGGGTGAGGCATGCAAGTCAATGAATGACGCTAACGAAGTGTGAACATTGCCTTCGTAAGCAATGTTATACGAAAGAATCTTTTGAGCCGCGATACATTTCAGTTTCATGTATTTGAAGGGGTTGACGTTACATTGGTCCAGTTCTTTCAACAAGTGATAGGGATCCATTCCACTTTGGTCTTTCTGATCCACGTGAGCTCCGTTGGTGAGCAAAGTTTCGACGACAGCGTTACTGTATCCTGCGGGACTCGCTGCCACGTGCAGCGGTGTCAGAAGCATGTCGTTGGTAGTATTGACCTTAGCGCCACACTTCAACAGCAGTTTCACTAGATCGGAACTGGGGAATACGCTAAATTTGTTGTAAGGGAAAAAGATGCTGGAATTGAGCGTGTTGGCATTGCTGACTACCAGATGCAGCAAAGAATCTCCGGTGGAGGTTCTAGGATCCACTTGGAGCGTAGCTTTGATGACATTTTGTATGTCTTCTTCTTCCTCTTCGTTCGTTTTAAGTCGACTGAGCACGAAGAACAAATGAGTGAGAGCTTTCATGATTCGTTCGAATTCCGATTGTCGCTTCTGATACGCTGGGTTGATCTTCATGAGTTTCATGCAATGAGGCAACTGCTCAGCGATGATTCTAGCCGTGTTGACGACATCTTCGAACACGATGTCATCTTCCAGAACACCAATGTTGGGGTTAGCTATGATGTCCATGTAAAGTTGGGTCAAAGCCTGCGCGTCCGAGCTTGGATTCGGATGTAGGAGGTTGTACTTCTTTAGTTGTAACTTGATGGCGTATTGCCACAAGTCGATGCAACGTTGGAATTGACGTAAACTTCCGTAAGCGATACCACGACATACCAATCGTGAGATGGTGTGATCGTGCAGAGTACCCAGAATGCGTTCGCAGATGAGAAGTGCTTGAATGTGCATCGAATCAATGTCCACGGCTAGGATCTCTAACGATTCGTTGCTTTCAAATTCGACCGCGTCCAAGTATGGTTTTTTGCCAGAACATAATGCTTTTTTAGGATTCGGTTCATTGTTTCGGTATCTCAGAGCGAGCGCTTTGGACCAATGGTCGACTGTGAGTTTGATGTCTTTTTGCTGTTCCAAAAGGGTCGAACCCAACAGTTCGTGACCTTCGGCTAATTGCTCATTGGTGTAGGGAACGTTTTGCGACAGATATTCGAAGATGTTCACAAACCCTTTGATGCACGTCAATCGAAGACAGTCGTCGCCATCTTTGTTTTGTTGCAGAGGATCGGCGCCATTCTCCAACAGCACTTTGACGGATTCGTATTTGCCATCTTCAATGGCATAATGAAGAGCCGTACGGTTTTGGTGGTCGGCTATGTTGACAGGTGCACCTTGTTGGATGAGGAATGCCAACAGTTGAGGATTTTGCACGGCATGCATTAAACTGGTCACTCCATAGAAATCGGGTCTTAGAATGCTCGCTCCACTTCTGACTAAGAGCTCCGCGACGTCTTGATGTTTCATGCAACATGCTGCATTAACCGGAGTAGCGCCAGTGTCGGAGACAGCGTTGACATAAGCTCCGTGTTCTATGAGGAGTTTGGCGACAGCCAGTTTTCCAGTGGATGCGGCGTACCAAAGTGGTGTGACTCGATGTTTCAGGTTACTACCATGAGGCATGAGACCAATGAACACCCCTTTCTGGTCTACATTAGCTTCGCATTTGCTGATGAGGAAACCGGCTACGTTCACGGCTCCTATAACAATTTTAAATTGAACTCAAACACTTTTCAACGTTTCAGTTTAACTTTTGCTTGTTAACTGTTTCACGGAAATGCAAATTCTTTGAATTAGTACCTATGAAATATGTACTATAGATTGTCAACTACGTATTATTGTAGCGTATATGCAAGTTTTAGGCAATAACTTGTGTTAATTACGTTAATAACTTGAAAAACGACCTTGTAAGTTTTGTTCAAGAACTGAGTTTAAAAGATTTTAAAGTATGTACAATAACTTGTAATTTACATAATAGTTGAATCTGAGAACTACGGTATGTCCGAGAACCTGTAAAATATTTGCCAGTTTTATAATATGGTGATTTAAAATAATTATTCCTAACTTCTAGAGATAATAGAGGGCATGTAATGAAACATTTCTAATAATAAACTATAGTTCAAAAATAATTTTGTGACGAGATACAACGAGTTATTCTGAATCTGAATCACCCTGTGTAATTTTGTGAAAGAACTTAATTATGGTCAAAAACTTGTAGACGCGTGTTGAATAACTTGTAGATTGATGTGTGACTTGTGGAATCATTAACCCAATGGTCCAGTCCACTTAACTCTTAAATAGATAACGACAATCTGTGTTGAATGTCAACAAATTGGATGTTAGCTTGGGTCTTACGAGATTGATTAGTCCCGTCACAGTAGCACGGTCATAGTCAGACGTTGTAATTAGCTCATATTCATACCTCGTTTGCACGCGACAAATAGAGGACTGCATCCATCTTTTTTCTTAGTCACCACTTGTTTTCGTTCTTGACTTTTTAACTGTTCCAACCGATGGACCACAGCTGACGACAAATGAGATTCCGGACTGCAATTACTGCATTCGGAATAAAGCTCGTGGTAGAGAATTTCGTGAATGTAAAGTTGACGATGAGAACTGTCAGAATCAGCCATTGCACAACAAAGCAATTTGGCAGTTACTCTTTGTGAATATAGAATGTTCCAGTTATAGTATTTTCAGCAAGAACATCTACAACATACATATGCAACAGAAGTTTAACTGTTAAAGCGTACGAACACGAGGAGGGTGAATTTGATTTTTTTTTTTTTTTCAACAATCTCTTTTTTGGTTTTTGAATATTTTGAAAAAATATATTAAGCTATTGTGTTGTTAAAGACTTATTCATTACGAAACTTTGAGTAATCTGATTCATTATGTCACGTGCACGAGTTTGGGTTATTATTTTCTTTGGACATCTTGTGATCAGCATATTGGCTTTTACGTACAATAATGACACCTCGAATCGCCCGAAACGTTTTAAATTTTATTCAGGAATGACCTTTCGTAAACGTCCACCATTTAAAAAAAGTAGAATGTCGGCTGAATTCTCCGATCAATTATCCGACTATAGCGAAAAGGACGAAATTGAATTAGAAAAAGAAATGGACGGTATGATGATGATTTAGTTGTATCCTCAGAACGAGTTTTTTCCACAATCAGTACGTGGTGTCCTAAATTTATGCGAATTTTGTATATGCGATTTTGCGCGTGATGGGAGAACCTCTTACCAGATAGGCGAGTAAACTTTGCGATTTTGTGCGGTAGTGCACAAGTACTGAACACTTGTGCAACTGCTGCTTTCTCTGCATAATGCAGTATTACGCCGCGTGTGGCGCAAATTGCGGCCCTCACAATACACTATTATATGAAAATTCAGATGCATATGAGAATTTGCCGGAACATAACTCTGGCATAAATCGAGGACTTCATGTACATGAGTACTGTATCGATAGTTTATCATAACACCAAGAAAAAAAAATCTTTTAATTTAACACAACTCAAAACGTTTCGCCTCCCACCTAGAAGTTTTGTCAGGTGAGAAACAAAGTTAGGGAAATGGATATCCCTGACTAAGATTTTTTTCAGTGTGGTTAGAGATAATAAGTTAATTCATCTCTACGTGTCTTCCGCACTTTTCTTCATCCTACCTTTTTTTAATTACCTGACGAAGTCTGTAGGTGGGAGACAAAACGTCGTAGGATGTTAAACGGTCTACCGGTTAGTGAGGTAAAAATTGTTCTTTTAATATCTTTTTACTGATAAAACCGGCAAGGGACGAAATTTTTAAAGTAAAAATATAATTAGTCTTACCCCCCCCCCCCACTAACGGGTAGCATCCTAGACCCACCTGTATAAAACCTCCCAAAGTTTTACCTTCTAAAACAAAGTTTCGCCTTCAAAAAATACTTATTCAAGGGACAAACACAAAACGGAGCACAGAAAGCGGAAGAGAGAGAAGTTTTAAAATTTAGTTCTTTGCCGATTTATCATGTTAATCAAAGTAGGGAATTCTTATATTGAGCTTTTCACTGGTGATAAATTATGTTCAGATATTATGCTTTTGTTCTGGGAATCGCTGTGTTTAAGTACACGTTGCATTTTATTAGCCAGACACAAGATCAAAAGAGGGTCGATTCATTGTACCGACCAACGGTACAGAGGGGGTCACGACGACCATTGAGAAAAATCTTCTATTCCGACACAACGAACTGAGATCGGAAGTGGATCCTCCAGCTGCCAACATGATGTACATGGTATTATACTATATGTCCACGTCAAGTGTATCAGCTGAAACTTTATTGGGAATACATAGAGTAGGTTCGTTTCTTTCAGGATTGGGACAACGAGACCGCTCTATTGGCCAGAGCCGAGTCTCTGAGATGTTCCAGAAAGCGTAGTCCTACTCTATCCCTTCAGTATGGATACAATGCTGCATTCGTATTGGACGAGACTGGTTTGGAAGGTATCGATCAATGGCTCGCTGAGGGTGAACATTACAATATTTGGAACCTGGAATGCGATTCGGCGACGACGTGTGATCGTTATGTTCAGGTGAATGTGCAAGACTAAAATTAAAACGATAAAAATTGGATACCACTCTCTAAATAATGAATACGATTTGAGAGTTGTTTAGATTACTGTACATACGGCAGGGACTCTGTTGATCTTTCAGTGACACTATTCTAAAATTATGAGTTCATATTTTTGACAATAATTGGTTAATATCTAAACTATAACTGTTCTACTAATAGCTAATGTGGGCTTACAGTGAGAAACTAGGATGTTCTATATCCAAGTGTGGAATGAGATGGCATATCATAGTTTGTTTATATCTTCCAAGGTAAGCGAAGATTAAAACGTACGGAATGATAGCATAACATAGGCCTACTCGTATTTTATCTTTTAAGCGATACTTCCCGTAAGGCTGTGACTCGTCTTTTTGTGTTATCGCATAACAACTTCGTACCTTACCGGATAGCCTTGAAAGATCACAACCTTTTGTATTTTTTCTTGTTTGGTGTCTATTTTTTTTTACCCGTGACCAAGCCCTGTGAATTTTAATGGAGCGAAACGTTGGGTTTTGTGTTATTTCAAGGTTACCCGGTCAGTTATCAAGGTAGGAAGTTTTTTTTTCCTCAGTTTTTTTTGGTATTAGGAATACGAGGTACAATGTCGGTAAAGTTTTTCTTGTATCTTTAGAGGTAATAGAGTCGGAATGTCACCTTATGCTATTGGTGAATCATGTAGTCAATGCTACGGAACTTCCCTTGGCTACGACTATCGTTGCTATAAAAAAACTTGCAGTAAGCTTATAATACGTACAGTTATGAACTTCTATCTCTCATTTTTGCAAAAACTCATTCCAGTTTTAACATTTTTGGCAAAAAAAACAAACAAATTCTTTCTTTCTTTTCGAAACACCTGAAAATATACCAACCTGTTCGTGACCTATTCAACTTGGTGGTTTTTAAGAAATCATTACTTTTGTGAATCGAGAGAAAGATGTGAATGTTTCAAAATCTTATTATTAATACAAAATTCGCACAATGCGAAATTTCACTTACACCTAGTGGTCTGTTCATATTTGGTGTTGGGTCTTCTATTGCAGTGGATGTAGCAATATGTCGATCTTTAAAAAGAAGTGAAGGATCTTGTTGTAAGTTACTCACTTTTAGATACCTTTTTTTCACTTATCAGTTTATCTTTTGACTCGACTCTTCTTTTAGACTGTGGAATAAAAAAATGTCACAACTGTGCCCTTTTAGATAATAATAACGAATCGTGTCGTTGCAGTTGTAAAGATGGTTGGGATGGGACCGATTGTTCTGGTAAAAATTACAAAGTGACCACATTATATTCTGACATCGCTATAATTTATTTATTTTTTCTTTGGCAAATGTCATAAGTAATTAGAAAGTTTCATTACATTTTAACACATAGTACCGTGTGGGAACCAATCACCTTCGTGTTTGCATTTCCCTGGTTATTCGGATGAAAGAAGTTGTCGCGATTCTGACAGCTATGTCCAGTTTTATTTATGTCGTGAAATGTGCAAACAATGCAGTTGAGTATTCCAATTGGTTTGGTTTTCATATGATTGATTGATTAGTAACATTATTCGAATAACTCAATTAGAATGCTTTGTTCAGAAATGGTAACGCCCAATGGCTTTTTGTGTTGCAACGGCGCTGTTTGTCGAGCAGGTGAAGTTCTTTCAGAAGGATGTCGTTGTATAACTTTATGCCCAGGAATTTTATGTTGTAATACATACTTTTTTTTTTTTGGTATTCAAAACTTTACTCACTATTTTGTAATTTTTTTTTAAGCTTAATTTTTTTTTCACAACAGTGAAATCGTCATCGATCATCAATTTCCCCAAAATGAAATTCTTTGTGTTTGTTATAATTTTTGGTCTCGTTTGTAATTAAAAACAACGGTGTTGTTTGTAATTCTCAAACATTCTTATAGTTTGTTATAATAAAAACATTCCACAAATTTATCTTCTGATTTAAAACTAGCATTTATTGTTTTAAAGCCATTAATGTGAAATTCACGTGTTTTAAATGTCAACATTTCAGTTCAAATTATATCTTAAGTAACACTCGGGTGCTATCTGAGGTTAGCTATCATGATAATAGCAAATTGTTTTATTACCAGCTGTCAGTTATTTTTTGAGTTTATGAATTTTAGTCATTAACCAGTTTCATGACAACGAACTTAACAATATTATGCTTAGCCAAGGTTTAAGGTTATATTAAAACATGAAGTTAAAAATGGCCAACATGTGTAGAAGCCTAACACGAAACCTAACAAGTTCCCAATATCAGTTAAAAGAAAAGTTAATCCGTACACTTCGATTTGAGTGATACGAAGGACACCCAAATTAGTGGGATACTCGTTGATTCCAATAGGGTCGACTGGTAACACTTTCAAATGTTTTCCTTTATGGCTCACCATGTCACCGTGCACTTGAAGCGATGTCAGTTGACAAGGTATGGGACATTTCTGGAGACAATACACCTGACACCGCGGGGGCAGGTTTTCTCGGGGCACTCCCGTTTCCTCCTGCTTCATAAAACCCTGTTCCATGTTTATCA
>JAQIWH010008632.1:0-10050 GCA_034695005.1 Cryptops parisi | reverse complement strand
GTAGTTTTCGATTTTACACGACGGCTACATTTTGCGAAAATCATGTTATAACATCACAAAACTCGATTATACTATATTTTGTATTATTTATTTTAAAAAGATTACGTTCCTAAGAGACAAATACATGTGTTAAAAATCGAAAAACAATGTCACTGCATCTAACAAATAAAATGTGCTTAACTCGTTGTTATTTAAAATGGTAACAAATGGATGTGCAAGGATTAGATTTGTAATTAAATGTATTGGATCAAAGATAACAGGTAACAAATTCCATTCAGAAAAGATGAAAGTGTATAAATGAAAATTTACGTGTTGCAGTGTGAGGACAAACGTTTGAGCCATACGTGACGAACACAATATGGAGATAAATCAGCAGTTCTGGGGGATACCTGTGCACTACTACAGCACAGCATCGCATAGTACCAAATTTTTATTTAAAATTAAAGAGAATTTGAGGAGTTTTCTCGTTACATAATAGCAAGATCGCATGTTTGTTTGTGTTGTGTAACTCACAACAAGTCCTCGATTTATGCGAGTTCCCTTTTGTATGAACCTCGCATGAATAAAAATATCGGATATATCGAAATATTTGAAAATATCTTCCTATAAATTGGAAAAATATAGCGTTTCATCACTTGTGTATTAGCACACAGAATCGCATAATTTCTTGTATGTAACACGGATCTGAAAAGTTTAGTTTTGTCTCATAACAACAAATACTGGACTCGCATAAATCGAGAACTCGTATAAAAATAGTCCAAAATTATGTTTTTGAAAATTACCATTTAGAATACGAAAAATTTAGATATTAAGTGGGCCTACCAATTTTACATAAACAATCAAGTGTTATCGTTTCAAAACACTTTTTAAATCACATATAATTCAAAGATCTACAACTCATTGATTGAATTTTTTAATCTTTCTTTACTGTTTTGTCCGCAGTGGACGTAAAAAAAAGATATGTACAAAAATTATCTTTACAATTATGCTGTAAAGATATCTTTTGATCACCCTGTATAACATGATAGAAAACATTGACACTTTCTATAAATAGCAAATCCGCAACTTTAAAATCGTTTTTTCTCCTTAACATTTCTAACAGGTTCGTTAACACACTTTTACCACGCTAGTCAATGATTTAACGATCGTCTCTTTTATTTGCACTCACTATTTTTTTAAATATATATATTCCTCAACTTCCACTATCGTGGAAAAGAGTTATCCGAAATCAATATTCACATTTCAACGAAGGCTCTTATCCTCTTCTCCAAACCCCCCAACCAGTTTATACACTAGTTTTACGAAATGGATTCCCCCCCTTTTATCGTCGCCCATTCTCTTTCTCGTAAAAACGCCCCCAAAAGAACCGAGATCCCTCTTCTTGAAGAAGAACCTGAACCCAAAAGGACACTTGGAAAGTACCAAAAGGGTTATTGGCATTTGGTCGTGTCCCCGCGTCTTATACACAGATGGATGCGCCACAAAAGGCAGGTCATTTTCGACGGGCGTGACGCCAGTTCCTTATTGTACATCTCTTGGAAAAAGCACAGGTGGCGAAGTTACTCTACCATCTGTTACTACACATCTATACACTTTTCCCAAAGAACTACTACTACCGGGATCCTGTTTAACAAGGCTTCCCGTTTCCGAACCTTTGCCAAAGAAGAAGAGGAGGAAGAAAAACAGCAAAAGTTCGGCAAAAGTCACCGTATCGACACTCTTAAAGAATGACCAAAAAAAATGGGGAGGGGAAAAGAAAATGGACAAAATGGCCAAAGGAAGTATAATGTGTTGAAAAGGAGTCGTGACCGCAAAAGGGCAACAGCCGGTCCTGCGTCGCTGACCACCAAAACAGAAGTCGCCAAGAAGAAGATGATGATGATGATGATGATGATGAAGAAAAGAGGTGGAGTTGGATTACAACATCTAAGAAAGCTGAACCATGATAATACACTCCAACTTTATTCTGCTAGCCTTTGCGGAAAGTGACAACCCACTTCACTGGTCGACCATTGGAACGACAATAATAAAACCCAAAATAGAGAAAAGTTAGCTTTGGGAAAAGGACTAGTTAGGTTTGTAATGTCTTGAAGAAAACGGTAGATAGACACCTAAAAAATATACTTTATATATCGCTTATATAATAGAAAATAATGATTTTTATCGATTAATAAATGTATAAAACATTAATTAATGGAACTATAATTATACAATTAAAGGGCCTCGAGCGATATGATGGTAAGTCATACTTTGTCCAAAAATGACATTTTTCACATTTTTATTTCAATAGCGTTTCTAACTTGTTACTTTACCATTTTTCAAAAAATGGCAGCATAACATACAGACTCACCTTGTATGGAGTTTCTCAGTATCGAAAATCACCTTGTACTCTATGAAGTTTCTCACCAGAAAAACGGATCTCTTGAACAATTTAAAAAATGTTGCTTACCATTATATCGCCTTTCAATTAATTTATTATGCTAATATTCTAAATTATCTTAATAAGGTATGAAAATGTAATAAAAAAAACTGCTTTTTATAATGTTAACAAACCTAAAAGCGAAATGTCATGATCAGTCACATCTCTTCGACATTATCGAAACAGTGATTTTTGTGACGCCAGTATGTCTGTATCACGTGAGCAATTTGCTTTGTGATTGATTAAAGCCAAGGAGACATAATTAACGTGGTACAAACACATTAACTTCATGAAAATGACTGTTCCTACAATGTCGAACAGACGTGACTGATCGTGACATTTGACCTGTAAGTCCAACACAAACTTATCGGAAAATAATACATATTGTATCAAAAACGTCGTAACATCTTTTGTTATTTTTAAACATTTACTTGTCTAAACGTTTACAGAATACACTAGGTTTGTTTTCTATATTTATCATCATGTAATTATTATAGATAGTAATTTTCCATCATCTATGGGTGAATACATCATCCGTGAAAAAGAAAATGCCATCTAGTATAAACTAACTTTAGCGGAAAATTCAAATGCAAGTGTTTACCATTTGATTTTCAGCAATTGAGGGGTTTCAGGAAATATAATGATCAGTCACATTTTAAAAATTATTCATGATAACCGTTTGTATGGTAAGAAACTCCATAAAGTACCATACTTAGCAACATCATACGTTTCTATATCATGCTGCTATTTTTTGAAAAATTTAGAAAATGGTAAAATAACAAGCTTACTGGGGAACAGTTTAATGTAAAATTTCAGAAAAAAATGTGGCTTATTATTATGTTGTCCAAAGCCCTTCAATTTTCAAGTTCCTTATTAATATTATTACTCTGGTATTAAATACTACTATAAGTAATTAAGTTATGTGATGATATAGAAATGAAATAGAAATGACTAGCATAAAATTAAATACTATTACATTTTATAAAATAATTTAGAACTAGGTCATTACAAGATTAAGCTCAGCTTAATGTAATTATTACACAAAGATTACCCTTGTTTCCTTTGCATACATTTTCAATGATTACAAAACATTTATTATACTAACAAGTAAATTAAAATGCTTTTTAAGCATTTACTGTCATATACAGATATACTGTATGTACATACATAATGAACATTTCTGGTTTGTGCATAGTTCAATTTATGCAAAATCCGATTTATGCGAATTGAAACTTATGCAACCTCTTGAGTAATTTTAATATTCATTTTATGCCTGTTTTGGATAATTCCGTTTTTGATTTCTGCACGTTTCAATTTATGTCAATTTTGATTAATGTGAATTTCGATTTATGCAATCGTCGATTAATTTCATATTTGATTTATGCAGTTTTGAGTACAATATTTCCATTTTTGATTTTTGCAATTTTCGATTTATTTATTTATTAATTAGACTATATATGCGATTTTTCTTTTAAATTGAACTTATGCCTTTTTTCTTTATGCGAAGAACTTACTTGGCTTTCGTTTTATGCGTTTTTTAGTACATTGGACTATACCGTATATTCTCATAAACAACTGTAGGCTACATGGCAGTATACGTTCCATTCCCAGCTTACTCACAAACTCACAAGTGAAGCTATTAAAAAGAGTGTAAAAATATAGCGTATTAAAATTGTGTATTAACAATAAAGCAGTCGCGTCATTATAGAGTACGGTTTGAACTAGGTGAGACCATTGGAGTGGGTGATACCCAAATTACTGTCTATGAAATTTGTCGCAATGTTTCTTAGTTTGAAATTTATTACTTTGCAGAAAAACATCCTTGGTGTTAGTCATCACGCTTAAAGGTACTGTATATAGCGTGATTTTAGCCTACAAGGTTAAAATTATAGGCTCTACAGTTTTATTTACTTCCCATTCGCTACTGGCTAGTTACAGTAGCTTAGCTATGCACGGTGTTATGCCAGAAAGCTATAGCAATACTCTGCGCTCGGCAGGAAAGCACTACAAAGCTGTAGCTATGCGCGATGTTATACAGAAAAGCTAGAGTTTTCACTTTAATACGGTAACTAAATCAACTTCATGGTAAATCAGTGATTAAATCACGTGATACAGAATTATGTAAACTATATATTTTCACTAACTTTTTATTACATTATAACAGAAACATCTGGTGTCTCCAAAGAAATGTTACACGTGTTGAACCTTCTAATGCGCATGCACATTAACGCATGGCACTTTAAATAACATTTTTATAGCTTGTGGTCATGAGTTGACAATATGAGGGTAAAGATGTTGCCATGACTTACACGCATTAGGTGATACCAACCCTAGGGCGCTAATCAAATTTTTCATAATAAAACTTGAAAACTTTCGCTAATAAAGCTAATCAAATATCTCATCATAAAAACTTCATACTGTAACATACCGTAATATTAATGAATTTGTTTATTGACACCAAAATTTACCAATTTTCTTAGTACAGTATAAAATATTGTACCAACTATTACATCAGTATCTTATGCACAACCCAATGAATAAAATTGCAGTTTAAAGATTTAAAAAATAAATTATTCTTTTTCGTTAGTTTTGTACATTTCGTAATGTTTGTTTGGTGAACTTTAAAAATGTTATAAAAAATTAAAAAATTAAAAACCTCCAACATCCAATACAATGTAGGCCTACAGTAGTGTAATAATTTGAAATTTAAACAATATTTCTTATTACTATGCTATAATAACAAAGAATGTTTTATGGCAACGATGTGCGTGAATGTTTCGTTTTATGTACCGTAGTCACATTTCAAAATAATTTACAACGTTTGTTTTGTGTTCATTAAAATGGTGTACGTATATTTAATTAAAAGATAAATGTACGCCAAAAAGTTGCCAGAGTTTTAATCCAGTGTTAAACACACGTTGGAGTTGGATAAATGCATTAAGTGATCAGTTCGCGTACGTTTGCGTTGTTGATCATTTGTAAACGATACCATTCCATTTGCGCCAAATGGATAATGAAAGTGAATGAAAAGTGAGCACGCAATCGACAAAGAACTTGATGTCATACTACTACTAGCACCACTACTACTACTACTACTGCTAGTATGTAGAGAAAGGAATGGATTATCGAACGTGTAAACCGCGTGCGTCAATTGCAATTGGTGGGGGGTGATTACATTGATCTTTTGTGTAATAGCGAACGCAAGGCATGTCCAAAATGAACGCCTCACAAGCCTGAAACAAACTGGGCTAGAACCACAGATGTAGGTTTAGTCAATAAAAGACCATTTCGAACAGTTTGGTGAAGGGATAATTAGCTATCGATTATCCATCTTCATCCCCACAATCCCTGAAAGCTGGGAGCCAGTTAAGTTACACAATCGAATGCCAGATTAAAATAAACAGCCGCCATCTATCTTAGGACAGTTTCACTTAGCACTTCCGGTTTGTACTTTTTCTACGTCGAGTCGAAATGATCCAAGTACAATTTCACTTATATAAATAGGGTGTCATTTGTATGACAATGAAGTACAGTGTCTGGACTTACAGACAATCTGTAGTTACAGACATACGCTTTAGAAAATTTGTCACCAGATCTAACGACTTAAAAGTATTATTGTACATATACTATTTAAACTGTTTAAAAAGTGTGTTTAATATTTTTATGCATAAGCCTTTATTTTATCTGTATGTTTAAAACAGTACAGAACACTAGTACAGTATAGTAATTACACTATAAACTATACTATAGTATATTATATGAATGAAAAATGGCTGTGCAACCAAACTATACATCTTCAACATCTTTTCAAAAAAATGATTCCAGTCTTTTTATTCATATTAATCATTTTTATTTAATTTCCTGTATGTTTAATTTCCTGTATTTTGTTTTGTTTTTGTCTTTTGTGTATGTTTGTTTGTTTTGTTTTCTGGTTCTCCGGACCGTTTAACTTTAATAAATAAATAAATAAATAAAAAAAAAAATAAATAAATAAATAAAATAAAATAAATGTTATATTACACGTATATTGTAATTGTATAATACAGTACATGACACTATAGCTATAATATAGTGCATGTAGTGTAATAATTGAATAGTATTAACATATACAGTTTTGTAATTGTATGCTACATACACTATATAAATTATCCTGAAACTGACATTTGACTAACTTACGTTAGTTACTTAATTGTTCCGACTTGCATACAAATTCGACTTATAGACTTGCAGAACGAAACTCATCCGTAGCTTAGGGACTGCTTGTAATTGTTATACACTACAACATAATCACTAATAGTAAACCGTTTTAATTAACAACTTTATTACTTATACAAATTTCTCGTTAACTAATAGCAGTTACATGTTATCCCAATCAATAACAATAATCAATACATTAATTATCGTCAATCATTAGCTATTAAATATACATACTGTACACTAAACGAGAAGAACTGTTGGAATTCGAAAGGGTTTTTGTGTCGACGTTGAAAGTCTAACTACTATTTTGACACTGTCTACTACTATTATTCTAATTTTGAAATTTTTCATATAATAATTTATTTTAAAAAACCATTTTTTTGTATGTACTATAGTTTAACTGACATGTTTTTTTAGTATCGTATCCTTTTTTAGTTATGGTTAAATCATTTTCAATTTTGCAATGTTGTAACTGAAAAAAGATAAACCAAACAATTTTTGTAAACTAATTTAAAAATAAAATCAAACGAAAACAAAAAATATATGGCTCATTTTAACTAGAAAATGCATTTCGTAACCTCAATTTTGAGAAAAACTAAATTAAGGTACCAATTAAGGTAGTAGTGTGCTTTAGTAGGTTACTCGTTTTCATAATGATCAAGTCATTTATACAACTTCGTGCCATTATTGGCAAATTAATTAACTCCCATTCAAAAAAAAAAGAGAGAAAACCTTCTTCCTACGACTTTTCTGCTGAAAAATCTCGTGCAAAATTACGCACACAACCACGCCTTCGATGTGAATGGATAGCGACGATTAACTCGAAAATTCAGCCAATAGAAAATCCGTAGCGATTAGCTATGACAACACACCGACTTCAATGTCAACTCTATCAAAAAGTCCAGGTCATCAAACTTGACAAAGTTCCTGAGAGAATGACACTAAGCTTTTGTTCTCGCTGTTTCTAAACTGCAGTTTCGTATTGAATGACTTTTTGTTGATAACGATATAAATATAGTTGAAAAATATATTTTTCTTTCCCGAAATAAAAAAGTAGAAACTTGGTAGGAAAATAAAAATGAATCTTCCAGGAAGCGGAACAAATTGTAACGTTTGATTTTTTGTGAGTTAGTTTTTTGTTATGTTGTTGTTATCGAACGCTGTCAACAATCGTAAAAAAAAAAAATATGATTCAAACTAACATTTACACAAACATAATAAAATGCATTAGTATACAATGAGCTATTCGTCAGTATCGATTTGAAATAAAAATATCTTTTTCGCAAAAACAAACAAACTGATAGCCTACTTCGTACATAACGTTTTATGCTTTTTTTCCGAGAATACAATTTTGATATGCTGTATATGAGTCACCGAGTTCCGTACATGCGCTCTCGTTATTATGCAACACACTGATCGTTTTATGCGAAAATAGCCATTGAGGTGGTGCACGAGTGAATGGACTCTTCTGTAACTGCTCTTTTTCTGTCATCATGTGTACGCCACATGTAGAGCAAATACTGATCTTCATTATGGAACTGATCACTGTAGTTCCATTTTTAAGAAATTTCAATATATAGGATTTTCGATTTATCAGAAGAAATTGAGAATGACCCTGGTATAAATCGAAAACTATAAGAGTCATATGCAAATCATAGCGTATACAAGGGGTAATGTACAAAAATTCTATATGGTGCACAAATTTTAGAGAAACCGGAGAGGGGGTCGAGGGGAGTAACTTTCACCAGTAAACCCATGTCGAAAATTGCATACGCTAGATGCTCCGTAATACCATATGTTATATAATGCGTGAAAATTGTGGTATGAATATTAAAACAAGATTGCTTATTTCAAAAATAAAAAACCTAACTACACATAAAGTAAGGCATATAGCAACCGTTTTTTTGACGGTTGGAAATTGGTTTTTTGACGGTATATACTCCAATGATACATTTAAAACTAAGATAAAACTATCCACACATCATTTATTGAATTGAAGTTTAACTTGTACGAGAGTCTAAAGAATAATGAAGATATGGCTTGTAGCGTCCGCCATATTGGTTTTTAGTGGACGAAATATGACCAGTGTCACTCGAGATTTTAAGTTAGTCAATTTTAACAAGCTAAACGTTTAATTATATACAGTAGTTGAGTGTCAGTGAGTTTACACCAAAGTTTTAAGTCTACAAATACTGTGATATAAATAGACTAATGACATAACTGAAGTAATAACAGTTATTTAACATACACCAAAGTCTTAATTAAGCCTACAAATACTTTGATAAAATGACATTAATGACGTAACTGAAATAACAAAAACTGAGTTTTTATATTTTATTTATAATAATTGAAAAATCAAAAATAACACCCACATTAAAACCTATGTGCAAAATTCAATCCTATTTTTGAAACTCAAATTTTTCTATACAATTGGGTAATAACAAAACCTACGGACCTGTTAAAAATCTATTATACTCATTCTACGCAGATAATACCTCAGCTCAATAAAAAAATTGTTTAATAAAGTATTAAAATAACTAAATATCAAATTTGTTCATGATTTTATCAAATGTTGAAGAATAATAAAGATATATATATATAAATTTATGAATAAATTTTGGAAAAATATTATAATACTGTATATATTAAAATGTATTACTTACCTGAAATCGCAGAAGAAGAAACAAGAGTTGACAATCACGTCTTGATGGCAGAAACGATTGTCAAAGCTCAGGTGTGTGTGTCGTTGGGAGCAAAGAGGCTTAACCCAGTTCAAGCATCACCAATTGCTCTTTACGTCACTTCCGGTCTCTGGTGGCACTCGGTCTTGGTGCGTGGGCGTCACACACCACGCAACAGTTCAACCTTCCCCTTTCAAAAAACAGCAGCCAATGGATTCCTCCATGGTCAATGGGACAAATTTCGACAATCACCACTATAAAAAAACACAATCACTTGTCCGAAGTCAGTGGTTGGTGGACCACTTAAATTTGGAACCTAGAAATAATTAAAAAAAAATATATATATAAATTTCGTGACAAATTTGTTTACCTTTGTTTTCATTTACATTCATTAAAAAAAATGTCAACTGAAATGATATTAAAGAGTTAGCGACGCTTGTCGTTGTGTCACGCATTGATGCGTTTGGATAGAATTTTAATGAGCAATTAATTCTAGGGAAAGTTGATGGGCATCGTTTTCTTAAGGGTAATGTATACTTAACGTGTAAATAAATAGCCACAGTTTTTTTATTTAAACTACTGTATACGATACGATTTATATACAATGGTCACAATCACTTTTATTACTAAAAACACAAAAAAAAATGTGCATAATAATCTCTTCATCTGTCCCAAAGGATCCACGTCTTTACAGCTAAAACATCTACGTCTAAAAACGTTACAGCTAAGTCTTTACAGCTAAAACATCTACAG
>JAQIWH010008631.1:0-10050 GCA_034695005.1 Cryptops parisi | reverse complement strand
CCACAAACTACTACTCAAACATATCACCTATAGCAATTAATACCTCCCTTAAACCAATTTAATTAATTCTTTGTATTGTTCTTTTATCCCAACGGGATGTAAAATAATAAAATAAAAAAAAATAAAAAATAAATATTATATATATATATATATACACACACACACACACATATATATATACACACACACACACATATATATATATATATATATATATAAGTAAATAAATATAAAATTTGATTCTTCAAAATTGAAATAGTGATCCTCCAGGAAGATAAGATCAGGTGGGCTTGTTTCTTAATGGGGGCACAGTGTTGTTAGTATTGAATGGGCTAAAAATCCGTTCCGGACAAAAACGCGGTACTTTTTGGAGGTAGTCCTTTAGAGAATGTTTTACTGTACCACTGTACTTAGACTCAAAGAAAGTTCAATTCAAATTAAACGATTATCATTATCACTTATTCAAACTGTAGGGGAACGGCATGCAGCGCCGGACACCTTAGCTTTTGTAATTTTTCGGAAAAAAGTCATTACATTTAGTCAAAATTGAAAATTGAGAACAGAAAAATAATCATTTTTTTATCTAAACAAATTATTTCTATTCATTAAACAAAGAATTTCTTACAAAAAAAAAATCATGTTTTTTGTCACCCTTGTTTTCTCACACTAAGCCACCTTGGCAGGTAGCGACAATATTTCCACATTCCACAGTGAATTTTGTATAGAAATAATTTTATTTCTAAGACCCCAACGCTACAAGCGATAGGTGAATAATCGTAGAACAAAATGAATGCGCGAGACAGTTTAATTAGTTAAGAAGAAAGCGGCAATTAGTACCACGTCGAGTGATACAAATGGCTGTAACCATTAACGTTACCAGCGGCAATTTCAGTTAACAGAAAAGTACCAAAAAAAAGTTACCGTTCTAGCATCTAGAAGATCAGAAAATTCGTTGGTGACTACAGATTTTATTTTCTAAAGTATTATATCAAAAATATTCTTTGTGACTTCCATGATCACTTTATTTGTTTCATCATTTTTTTAAATAACGATATTTGACCCAAAAGCAAATTGCATTAGACAGTCCATTATGGATCGCAATCTACTCATAAAATTCGGTAATGTGTAAAATGCTAATAAATAAATAATAACAATGAATGGGAGTTTTAGAGTAATTGCTGACAGGCACGGGAAGGGGGTCGGAAAAAAAAAGCCGTTGATGGATCAATTCGCATTGTACAATCTAAAGTAATAAAGCACCCCATAAAATGACATTCACCTCCCTGAACACCTACGTGCGTGGAATTGATTCACGAAGATCAAGGGAAGTACTGTTACTCTTTCACTAGACTACCTGGAATCACAAACAACAACAACAACAACAACAACATTTGAAAGAGATGAATTAGCTGACGCGTTCGGTATTACTAAAATCACGTTTCGATGAAAAACACCAGTAGTTGAGTACCTTTATATAATAACTAGCAAAAGTATCCGGCGTTTCCAGGGGGTCTACACATTACGAGAGTTATGATAGCAAAAATGCTGTTCTCGTTTGGTGAACTCGCTTGATCTCTCGTTAGAGCTAGTAAGAGAACTCATTAACTTCTTATCTTGCAAAAGTCATATTGTGTGTGTGTGTGGATGTTAACTTTAAGCCAAAACATGTACAGTACATTGAAAATGTATTTTTAAGCAAATATACTATCGTATACGGATATACTGTATGCAACTGCATACAGTAAATTAAACTATTTGAACTGAATTCGCATTGTTTTGCAGAATTTACCATGTAAATGTCCGTTTCGCACTGAGATCTGCACGATTTCATCAAAAATTTTGAAATTAAACTATTTGAACTGAATTTGTTTTGTTTTGCAGAATATGTCATCATAATGCAAAAAATCCATTTTTTGATTTCTGTATGTTTCGATTTATGCATGTTTCGATTTATGCGAATTAACATTTATGCAATCTTTGAAAAATTCGATATTCAATTTATGCGTATTTTGAATAATTCCATTTTCGATTTCTGCACGTATCGATTTATGGGGTCGTTGAGTAACTGGATATTTGATTTATGCGAGTTTTGAGTGATTCTATTTTTGATTGATTTATTTATATATGTGATTTTTTTTTTACATTACTTATTCGGTTCTTGATTTATGCGAAGGCCTTATGCGATTATTGTTTTATGCTTTTTAGTACATTGGATTATACAGTATACTGTATTCTCATAAACGACTGTGGATGACGGTATAAGTTCAATTTCCAGCTCACTCACAAGTGAATATAAAGAGTATAATAAACGCAATATTTCTAGATTCTAGTTTTGGAATAACCTCGCATAAAAGAAAATCATATATACTGTTTAAATCCAAAGCGGTACAACCAGAACAATGCGCTTCAATTTGTTACGGTAGAGGCTACCATAACAGCCCGAATCTACACAATAATAAATTAGCTTCCCGTGCTACAGCACAGGTTAATTACCATTTCATTAAATAGAGGCTGAGAAAGTGTGTATAGCTTTTCTGATACACTCTAGCTATAATTCAGAATTTATGTTATCAGAAAGGTTCATTTAAATCACTGCTTTTGTTTATAATAATTTAAATGTCCCCGTGTTTGAAATAAATAATTTTCGTTCTACAGACAATGTAAACAATCTGCAAAATGCAACAGAGAAGTGATTTATTAATTGTAATTAAACGTTGAATTCATGTAAAACATTTAGCATATTTGATGTAAAATATAATTCAACCTGTTTCAAACTTAAACTTAGCTAGCCAGACTACTTTTCACTTTTTCTTCTTGGAAGATAAGTAGTTAAAAACAAATTACGAAAATTGATAAATTAAAAGAAATAAATAAATGAAATTCTTCTTTCATACAAAAGTTGGAATAAATTACCACTATAATGCATTCTACAGATTATTTATACCACCATAATTGGCGTTATTAAAATTTAAACCGCACACGCTCTTTTAGATCACCCTTCTGTCTTTGGAATCGGTTGATGATTATAAACAAGTAGGCTACATTAAAATTGCTTTTTTAGGAATACGCTTTATATGTAGTTTCGTTTTATTCAAATTTATATTTAGGCCTATACGATTTATATTTATGCGATTATTCGGTATTCGACCTGTGCGTCTTTTAAGGAATTAATTCCACTTTCGAATCCTGGAAGTTTCAATTTACGCAAATTTAAATTAATGTAAGATCTTTGAGTGACTTCGAGTGATATTCGATTTATGCGAGTTTTGAGAAATTCCATTTTCGATTTTTTTTTTGCAATTTTCGAATTCGATTTGTGCGATATTTGTTACATTAAACGTTTTTGATTTATGCGGTTCTCACTTCATGCGATTTTTGGTACTATAAACAACCTGTAGATGGCAGCATACGTTCAATTTCCAGCTCACTCACTCACTCATAAACTCACGGACTGACAAACTCACAAGTGAATCTAATATGAAGCGTATAAAAAGATGTTGATGATCACCAAAACGATCAATGAGTAATGATTACACAAGAATCATGAAAACAAGAATAGGCCTACTATATACTTTGTATTTCTAGTCCACTAAACCGCTCAACTCAAAATAAATAAATAAATGAATAAATAAAAATAAATAAATAAATAAATAAAATTTGAAGTGATGTAGATTATTTTAATAGCAACTCTCTGTATAGATAAAAAGAATCGAACCCACATGTCTCGCAAATCAAATTTAGGAAAATTCTCAAAATGAGTAAGACCGAGTAAAACACGAAAACACACGATGTGTCAATTTCATTAAAACTCATGTTATCTCAGCATGACACTACTCATGATACCCCCTCAAATTAGCTTTTTTTAAATAAAAAAACAACCTAATTTTAGACATCCCTACAGGTGCGCTACTATTACTACATGTACAGCTACTACTACTATATTCAGGGTGGGGCTTGGTTTACCCTAGGTACGAGTCATTTTTTATCAACAGACTCGAGAAACGATCCTCCCACCCATTGAAAAAATGACACAAAAAAAACGAGGGGTTCCCCAATTATGCCCTATTACTGCCACCCTCGTTGCTTCTTTTTTTAGGCAAAGAGTGGGGCCTCTCGGGCCTTTCAGTTCCGGCCACCGATGATGGATGGTGATAGCCCTCCAGGCAGCCCCCGCCCTCACCTGGGGGTAAAAAGTTTAGTACGCACGTTTTATATTTTCTTTTTAAAATTGACGGAAAAAAACGGGGAAGGCGGTGATAAAGGAAACAACAGAAGGTGCTGGGTTAATATTACATAATGCGTCACGCAATGGTATTACACAATGATATTTTTATATATGCAGCTCTCGGAAGCTGGTTCTATTAATAAGCCTATACAAGGTAGCTGGAAAATAACTTCGTATTGAAAAGTGGTAATGACTACTAATTATTACTGGTCGATGGTGATTAAACAAGTTTTACAGTGGACCATAGAATAATAGAAATTGTCTTCAGTGTTAAAAAGTCCACATAGGCACCAGAGTTGTCCACCAGCTTCTGTAATCATCTGGGAATGGCTAACCACATTGGAAAATGATGTTTGGTCTTCATTGTGTCCCACTTGGAACAATACAATCTTATCTCCATGCAATATTGTGTCTCCTCATTTTTTGCACTCACTTCCCATTTCCGGGACATTGACTGGGACGTTGGTTAGGTCGTTATAATACATGGGTGACTAACATGTCACTGGAGCTCCTACTGAAGTTAGTCGAGGCTACTCCCAAAAGATTACAGCAACTGCTGCCTACGTGGACTTTTAATGTGGAGATAACTTCTAACATTCTAAGGTCCACACCTAAACCTTGTTGACCACTAAATTTGACCAAAAATTAGTAACGTTATTAGCACTTTTCAATAGGAAGTTATTTTTCAGCCACCCTGTATATAGAAACCCAGATTTGTGTATCTGGAACTCTTGAAATCTACGGGGGTATTTTACGAGTACTGTATAACAACATGAGTGTAGTATGTGTGTATATTAGGCTACTTAGTAAAACATGTATTGCAGCCCAGTAACCAGAAAAAATTTTCGGAGAGGGCCAAAACAATTTCGGGAGGGGGGGGGCAGCAAACATTTAAATCATGGAAATTGAAGAAAAACATGATTTTTTTTAACATAGGTAGTGTTACATGTCCTGAAAATGTTTTTGGGGTGGGGTCCTGGCTACGGCCCTGATGTATTGATAGTGTTAAATTTATTCGAAAGTTTACAAATAACCTCGCAAAATCAAAAAATCGCTCAAATCGAAATTACCATAAAATGAAAAAACTACAACCCCAGAGGGGAGAGCTAACATTTGCGCCCCACTCGGCGTACACTTTGTGGAAAAAAAAAATCGGAAGTTGCAAGAGTATTCAGTCAACTGTGCACCACCGCACCGAATCGCATAATAGCGATTGTCATTTATATAACGAGTATTCGGAAGAATTTATCTTGTTGCATGATAGCAAAATCGCATATACAGAACTCGTATAAACGCGAACTCCATCTACTTGTATTGCATAAATGAAAGCAAAAAACCATTTTCAGTTTTGAAAAATCCGTTTCTAATGATGTTTTTTTGAATAAAATAAGTCTACAGTAAAGAGTATATAATTTATCTAAATGCTTTCAGATTTATTCATTTAGCCTATTAAGTAAACGTCTATTAAGTAAAGATCCTTGTTCCGTAACATTTATCAATTAACATGCTGGCGGCGGCAGTTTTTGCAAGTTCGATCTTGGTGTCGGATTCATTCAAGCGATATTTCGAACACGAAAAGAGTAACTATATTAAACTTCAGTAGAAAGGAGCACGCACGACTAGACATCACGAGACTGAGAGTTCGATAAAGAAACGAGACACGTCTAAAGCTTTCACGTCATACGACGAGTTATTCTACACGAAACAAAGTTCCATCATGATAACTTACAAATCATTAACAAGCGTGAGGCTAACCTTATATTTAGTACTGTACACCGAATTTCTTCATTCACGTACAGTATTTATACCACCAGAAAAAATTCGAGTTTTGAATAATTCCATTTTCATTTCTGCAATTTTCGATTTAGTTTTTTTATATATGCAGTTTTTTATCTACGCGAAGCAATTATGCGGTTTCCGTTTTATGCGGTTTTTTTTTTGGTACATTTGACTCTACAATATATTCTCATAAACGATTGTAGATGAGTTCAATTCCCAGCTCACAAACTCACTCACTCACAAGTGAAGCAAATATGGAGAGTATAAAAATACTAAACTCACTGTACTGGGTACGTAGGCTATATACAGTAGATCCTAAAAGGATTTTGATCATGAACAATTTTATAGTGCGGTGTCAAATCGATATTCGTGTCAAGCACCAAATGTAATTTTTTCCCCAATCATCCCCATGTTGAAAAATGATTTTTGGCTTTCGCTATTCTTTGCACGTAACGCTTGTATTTTTAAACGCACTGGACTCGAAATGAGTTCACGCGATTATCATTTATTCATCTTAGATAGACCTCCCCCCGTGTTTCGATGAAGAGGTCTCCATAGGGTCGACGTGACGGCCAATACTAATGCAGATTGATGAGACTTTTCCCAGAAAATAACTGATGTCCTTTTTTTTTTGTACACATACTCAACGTTACCTCTAATCGAATCTCTGCTATACATGATAGACCATAAAAATTGCTAAATTAAAGAAGACACCCTTTAAAAAATGAAGCATTTATAAGTACCGAACTGTGTGAATATAGTTTTTGGAGTGTATAATGATCGATGTCGGAAAAAACATTTACAGAACTTCAATTTATGCGAGGGTAACGTTCTCACGCAATTTCGCACAAATCAAAAACGAATATTATTTTTAAATGTATTTATGTATAATACGTCCCATTGAGATAAGATCAATTAAAAGTCGTTCAAGATCAGCGGAACAATATAGAAATTTAGCAAGCAGTTTGGTCTTATCCTAAAGGAGTGAAGGACACTTATAAAGACAAGAAACTATTGTTGACCAATAGCCACATTGCTAGGCAACATGAACTAAAACAATGGATTGCGTATTGACAGCTTTCCCTGTCATTGTTGACGGGCTCCTTACTGGTAATAGAATAATAAAACTGAATCATGTTATTAAAATTTTTTATTTTTTTTCTCTCAACCCATCAAAAAATCACATTTTATTTCTCGAAGTTTTTAATAGATCAAACCCCTTCAGGACTCTTCATTGATTTTTGAGATATCAACCCTTTCAATACAAGCTAATGTCTAAATAGAAATGTTCGAGTTATCGCATTTGTTTGAGTTGAATCTTCGGGTTTAATTTATTTTTGCACTATTTTTTTATTACTTTTATACACTTTAACAAACACTGCATCCCGAGCGTGGGAGTATCATAAAATCATAGTCATCTAATCAGTGAAAACGCCCCGGATGAGCCGTGAGTATAGGCTTCGTTTAAGCTGCTGCTGTTCGACTTGGAGTAAGCATTGTCTTGATGTTTTAGTAAACACCATAAAGAGCAGGCGGTCGTCGTAAAAGGGCTTTAGCAATTAATATCTAGGCTCAGTCTCACCTGTCTGTACACTGGTGAGATGAGACGTGAGGTGACTAAAAATTGCAGATGGCGGCCATCCTTTTTGCCAAATCCAATCACGAAACGCATCGCACAGCATTTGCACGCGGGGTGTAGTGTGATCAACCACTGCTGCTTACTTTCCATTAGTTTTACTTATTTTTTTATTGTATATGCTCGATTCTTTGTTTCCTTTTTTTTTCTCTTTTCTCTCCCACCCCCGAAGGTATATGCATGATTAATTGCATGCAGGAACTACGCCGATATCCCTTCGATGTTTAGATAAGCGATCTCTAACGTGGTGTACTCACTCGAGATGATGATGACTAAGATATATCCAAATTGTGTATAAACGCTGTAGCTTGGTGATTTTTAGTACTCTATGTAATGAATCGCTGAATTTTGATGATTATATTAAAACGTTTCGGTACGGATTCAATATTAAAGGCAATTAAACCAATCCGTGACTGTATAACTGGTGAATGTAACTATGAGCGTACAGCATGTTATTATCCTGTATAAATCTATAACCACTGATACCTTATGCATTCGTGTGGATGTATATGTATGTAGTAGGTATGTAATACATACACATACATACAATACAAGCGTATGTGCGTACATACATCTATACTGTAATACATACTATGTATGTGTATGTATGTATGTATGTATGTACGTATGTATATAAGTATGCATGTATGTATGAATGAATGAATGAATGAATGAATGTATGTATGTATAAGTATGTACGTACGCATGTATGTAATATATACACATACATGCATATGAACGTACGTACATACATACACACATCCATACTGCAATACATACTATGTATGTACATACATACTATGGATGTATGTATGCAAGCGTTAAAGTACACATGCAAGTCTAGTACAGTATTTAGGAATATGTAGGCCTACGTGTGTGTAGAAGTATGAACAATAGTGAGTTTGTAATAACAACAAGGTATACATTAAATCCATGTAAATCGTGTAAATTCATCATGTAAATTACTTTATTACCAATTTAAATGCCAATAAGTACTAATCCATCACGTCAATTTGGTTTATAAGTACATCCCGTAAATATATCCAATTAATTTAAAAATATAAAGTACCTTTTCAGAGTCACGTTTAACTGATTTTCTACAACTAATAAAAGAATATCGGTACATAAAACTGCATAGCAATAACGCACAATTTGTTTACTAAACAAACCAGATATGTCGTAGTGTACTATACATCAGTTTTTAAGCTAAATTGATGCTTAAAATCGAAGTATAATCTTTATCTTTCATTTAATATGTATGTATGTATGTCTGTTGGAAATCTCACATACGTAAAAGGTTCTGTACTAATTTGGTGCAGTAAGTCGGGAGCCGTCTGTGTAAAATGCATTAAGATAGTACCGCCTCTACAATATATACGTAATAGAGAAGGCACCTGATTGAGAACACCACTATATACAAGTCCTGGTTCACAAAATACATTAAATATAGAAGAAGATATTTACGACTTTGAATTTAAGCAGAAAAAAAAACAACATAGCATTCTGCTCTGCTACTTATAATATAGCAAAAAAAGCTCTTTGAAGAAAGATGCTGTATAAATCAACTACTGAAAGATAGATAAGCCAAGTTCGAGAAGAGTTGTTACATCAACCTCTACGCGCTCCCCAAACGCAAACCACTTGTCTATCGTTCTTAAAACACAACCTCGATATCTCTCTCAACAAGAGAGTGCCTGCATCTCTCACTCTCAATTTCTACGGCGCATCGATTGATTGGCTTTATCGGCCCCCAGGCCATATAAGGAGAAAACCTCCATCTGTCACGGTTGGTCGCCATCTTGGCTCAGACCGTGTTGCTAAGCAACAGACGATAGAGTAAAAAGGTTCCCATTCTCCTTTCGAATGACCCCTAGCCAAGTGGACGTCGTCGTGAAAAGAACTAATCAATCCACCCCCGCAACGATAACGATCGTGCTAGGCAAGTGGAAACAAAGATAGGGAACAAATAAAATGGGGCCCTATTATTTTTTAACTCATCATCAAGCACAGAGGGAGGGAGAGAAAATGGGGTTAAACAAGTTACAACCTTAACCTGTTCTTTTCTCTTACTATACCTAGGCATCGTGTCGACACTGCCCAGGTAATTGGTCCGAGCGTTTTCAAGAATGTGTAGTAATCCTAAATGTGGAAGTGTTGAACTGACGTGCACTGTACAGTTCGTACTGTGTGGAATTCAACTCTTAACAGTGCCTGGTTTGTAAGGTATGAAATTAAGCTGTAAAAGAAAATCACTATAAATATGTACCCATATGTATCTACATTAGTATTAATAAACATCTGAGTTTATTAAGTTGCGTCAGCATATTCACATAGTTGAACTATGCAACTTATCCTCCTCACATACTCATCAAGATATTGATCAGTTTTTAACCCATTTTTATCAAGATAT
>JAQIWH010008630.1:0-10052 GCA_034695005.1 Cryptops parisi | reverse complement strand
AGTACCAAGTACTGAAAATGTACTTAAAATGTACTTGTTACGTGTACTTAAGTATTCGGTACTTAAGTACTCGGTACTTAAGTACTCGGCATCCCTGCCTCCAAGTGTTAAAACAGAATACTTCAATATTTGCATACATCTACCGGGTGGGCCAAACGTTTTTGCATCTGTTTGAAAATGTAAATATCTCTCGAACAGTTTGGACTACAGATTTGAACCAAAAACTGGAATACAGTTCATTTCATGCTCTTTCTCAAAATGTGATGTTAGGTTTCTACAGTTATTTGGAGACGAGTCATGGTCGTTTGAAAAAAACATACCCCCCCCCCCCAAAAAAAAAAGTTGCCAAAATGCGATTTACTTCCGTAATATTTTGAAGCCAGCTGCTAAGGATAGTTTATGCATAGGTTACTATTATTTTTCAAACAGCTATGACTCATCTCCCAATGAACGTAGGAACCTAAAACCGTACATTTTTAGAAAGAGTATAAAATTTACTATATTTCAGTTGTTTTTATTTTATCAAATTTCTAGTCCAAATCGTTCAGGAGATATTCAAATTTTTAAACAGGTGCAAAAAACATGCCCACCGACATATTCCGAAGTGTTGAAATGCACGCAATACTCTTCGCCGTCTTCTTGGCTGAAACGAATCAATCTCCAAATACTAATGATCACTTTTACATTATTCGATAACTTTTTTTACATCCGAACCTAAAAATTTCAAATGTAAGTTATTGTAGTACGTATTTTTCTAAAATTAAACTATTGGCTCATAAAATTGCAAACCAATAAGAATTGGGTGCAATGCTACACTGCACATGTAACTATTGTGTAAAATATTACATGGTTATTTGCACCAAATAATTACAAGTGTTTCCATTCAATTGTGTCGATTGATTTCTTACATCATGTTAACCTGCTCTATTAAAGCCTAGACCGACACTAAATCTATTGACCAATTGGGCATCGGCAGTCAGATTTTTCATTTCAATAACATACTGCGAATATAGAATGCTCAATTCGTACTCATAAATCTGTACTCTTAGTAGGCACTCAAAAATATCACTGATTACGCATGTGCCACGTGACAAATTATGATCGTATTTTCATCATAAAAACAATCTATGGATTAACGAGATCAATTATTGCAGTTTTATTCCTCCCAGAGATTATCACATCATGACATGAAAAAAGATGGGTGATAAAGTTTTTCGTTCAGAAATAATTTTCAACAAGTCCATGTTAATGGAAAAAGATTGTGGTACAATATGGATCTTGGTTTTTCAGCATTTTCTTCTGAAATTATATATATATTTAGATATATATATATATATATGTATATATTTATATATTTGTCCATAAAAATAAATAAAAAATAAACCAAAAAAAAAAAAAAACATGCTCTAGTTAACGTCCGTTTGAAAATACGCAAAAGGCTAGCGACCTAAATTATGTACAAAGCTATCCTTCAACACGATGATTAACGTTCCAAAAAAGCATTTCGCCCGTATTATTAAAAAACTTTTCGTCGGTAATCGGTGTTAAGACGATATGTTCTCCATTACCAACAGTAATTGAATACACAACAAATTTCCATGTTAAAACACCTTTCTCAACAAGCAATGTTTTTGTCACAAACAGTAAGTAAAAATAATTGCCCGTAAACGTATAGTGCGTGAAAATGGTTCACCAGGTTGTCCTACAAATCAACAAGGAATTAACACTGTTCATTCCTTTATACAAGCAACAAGCATAATGTCCGTCCGTGGGAATCATGTCGGTATCAACAATACCGAACAATATCGATGCCTATTCGTATCACCTGATGGCTATGTCTTTGAATTTTGTCGTGATAACGCTTCTAGTTTCTTGCGATATTCTTCCGCTTCGTGTTCTTTCATCCTCAACTGTTCTTTGTACTCTTCGGCTTTCCTTTGAGCTTCCTCAAAACGCCTTTCTAGTTGTTCCCGATCAAGTTCCGTTATTTCCATCTGCATGACAACAAAATTAAAAATATATCTATATATTTATAAATATTTCAATTACGCGGCACATTTTTTAACATGCCAGAATCCAAAAATATTTATGTGAAAAATACTTTTTTCCATTCATTATCCCTTTTTACCTGAAAGAAGGTAAAATGAATCCCTTCGTGAATGAATGATCCCTTTTTCGCAACCCCCAGTATATAGGTATATAAACGAAACCCTCTTTAGGGTCACGACACAGTTTGACAAGTGCTGTTATTAAATGCCTGCGACATATACACAACTTACATCAGCTGGATCAACAACTTCCTGTTTGATTTTCTTCAACAGAGGTTCACTGTTCACATCAGCGATTGTTGTTCCTATAAACAAACCATCATTGAGCGATGATAAAATTATCCATTTTTAATCTCGTACAATGAACTGGCAGTTGTACCTGGTGGTGAGAGATCGTTGTTCGCCATCGCCACCAGAATAGGCGTCGTTCCCGATCCCGTCACGAGGGATTGATCGGCAACAATGGTTATCACTTTCTGCAACGTGAAAAACATTGAATCAATCGACAGTTCCCTGCGCGTTCCAAGTTGATTCAAGATATGTACTCTTGATACCTGGTTGACGTTTCCGACCACATTGTGGAGTGTTGCTTCGTCGTCCGCAGCTGAATCTACACTTTGGCCAACTACAGTTGCTATAGAACCTTTGCCGCCTTTGGTCCAACCTAAGGCTAGCTTTCCAGCTTCTGTTCATCCACATAAACAGATCATACATTATTGGTGCTTTTGAAGTTCGTTCAATGACATTTGTAGAGTTCATCTCGAATGACAATCGTTAA
The DNA here is from genome assembly GCA_034695005.1 of Cryptops parisi. Taxonomy (NCBI): domain Eukaryota; kingdom Metazoa; phylum Arthropoda; class Chilopoda; order Scolopendromorpha; family Cryptopidae; genus Cryptops; species Cryptops parisi. Next base: position 7,226 of record JAQIWH010008630.1, on the reverse strand, counting down.
AAGCATAATTTCCTACCCATACTTTAAATTTATCATCAGTGAACAATTCGAGAAACGGGTTTTTTTTTTTTTTTTACCTAAAATGACCTGGTAAACCTTATTATTTACAACGTTTCGTTTCCCTCCTAGGGGATTTGTCAGGTAAAAAAAAATCCGAGTTTTCGTCAAATTGGATAAAAAGGAAAGTGCAGAGCATGTTAACCGCACTTAAGAGTATGGTTAGAGATGGCTGTAAACACAGTTCACTTATCTCTCTTACACTTTCCTTTTTTTCCTACCTGTCAAAGCCTCTAGGAGGGAGAGGAAACGTCATGGAAATGTGAGAATGGTTTAGCCAGTCGGTGAGATGAAATAATTTTCTGTTCAACATTTTTTAATGATGATAAATTATTTTGTAAAAACGATTACTTAAAGATGCATAATTGTATTAATTTCTGTACTTATTGTATTAATGCTGGTGAAGAAAAGAGCTATAAGTCACACTATTACCTAGTAATACCTTCAGAGAGAGAACATCAATATCAACACACACATGCAACAGTTAGGCGTGAATAGAACAATTTAGAAAATATCGTTTTTCAGTTGAGGTTGGGGAATTAATCATATCTACACTTTTTTTTGCCACTTCATCTAGTCAGACCAATTTTAATAAGCAAATTTATAAACATGTCAATTGTATAGCCCCTAAGGTTTTGTATCTTCCCTGTTGTTTTCCTGTACATTTATTTTTTCAATGATCCCTGTCGGATCAAATAAAAAACAATAACTGCACCTTTTGTATCACTTCATTAAAAGGCCTACACAATTAATTTGGTATAACTTGGGTGCTTATGTTTATATAGCATTTTCTCAATTTTGAACTGTTTTATTAGCATTTTATCGATATACAGTAGAACCCCGCTATTGGTCCAACTAAATTCGACTCATTGTTCGTACGTTGTCTTGGAATTCGTGCCAATCTCGAGCATCTAATAATGCAAAGAAACAGAAAAGAAAAAGACAAAAAACACCTCAAGTGTTACCTGACTATAAACACTCATCAGGGGTCTAGAACGAATTAATCCATTTAACACTTATTTCTCGTTAGAAATAATGAAATTACAGTAATTCATTCGCCATTCGAACAGCCTCCTAAAATGAATTGTGTACGAATAGCAAGGTTCCACTGTAATGCTTTATCCTTTTATTTTATGTCAACTTGCTGTTATATGCTCAAATAATTCGAACCTAACACTTAGCGCTGAACTTGCTGTATTTTAGACATTCGCTGTTTCACCATACAGGTAGTTCTCTGCACTAAACTATCACGAGTGAAAATAATGCGCTGTACCGTTCATTTCATCCACGAACATTCTGATCATGGGAACCCCAGATAATCACCGTTAAACTGTACTTATATAAATATGAAACAACAAATATTATAAACTAAAAGTAGACCCGTGCTATTGAATGAGGGCATGAGCAACGTGTTGAGGATGACACCCGATGGGCGAGGCTCATGACGTCTAAACAACGTCAACCAACAGGTGGGGCTAAAGCGTTCTTTACTGTTACATACACAAACTTTTTCGACTACTGTATACAGGGTGCTTTTTTTTTAAGTGTATCAGGGGAACATCTCGCTTAGTATTGCAGATACGTCAATTACAACCATATGGAATATGATCACAACATCCGGGGGCAATACATAGTACTAGTCTTATGGACCTTGAACTTATTTTTTTTTTACGGAAGTAGCACATTGTTACATCAAAAACCAAGAGACGTAACTACCGAGTCATATTTGCAAAGTTGTAGCCACTAGCCCATTTAGTCAGAATCCAGTTTTGTTGTATTTATTTCCAACAATCCAACCGAAATAAAAATCTATGCAATAATAAACAGGAAAAGGCTTGCTGCCCCAACAACAGCTTTTTCTGCAAGTCACCTATGCTATTCAGTGGAGTATTTGTTTTTGCGGGGTTAAGTTTAATATGTAACATGACAACTGTTGTTATGCATCTTTAAATTCGTATTTAAACTAACCTCGCAACAACTGAAACACTCCACTGAATAGCATGGGCGACTTGGCAGAGAAGTTGTTGATGGGGGCAGCAAGCCTTTTCCTGTCTAGTGTTGCATAAATTTTTATTGGATTGTTGGGAATAAATTAAACAAAAGTGCATTCTGACTAAATGGGCTAGTGGTACAACTCTCTAATATGACTTGGTAGCTCCTCTTGGTTTTCAATGTAACAATGCTCCTTCCGTAAAAAAATAATTTCAAGGTCAACGAAACTAGCACTATATTGCTCCCGGATATTATTCCATAGATCTATAATTGATGTATCTGCAATACTAATCGAGATGTTCCTCTGGTACACTTGAAAAGAAGCACCATTATAGCGAGGGTCCGAATGTTAATGCATTTGCATATGCAAAATGCATATTTTTGGTACTTTTTCTAATCAATGCATATTTCGGCTACTGTTCTAACAAGTGCATATTTCTGTAAGTTTTATGTTTAATTGCATATTTACCAGTTTTAAGAGGTATATTTCCACTTTCATCTGTATTTTCTGGCCAGAGAAAAAATTATAAGAAAATGAAACGTGTGATTACGAAAAACCTGGGTTATGAAGACATTTAGACAATTAGCAAAATTTTAAAGTGAAGTGGTGAATGCATGCATGACTTAAATCTTAATAAGAATAGCCCAGGTCGGTGCATGTGAGAAACAGTGAACGCTTCAGCTCCGCCCATCGAGTGACGTAATCCAGAAGTCGCTCATGTCCCCCGTGCTGCAGCACGGGTCTACTTCTAGTAACTCATATTCTGTTGACAACGTGACTCACCCAAATTTGCCTAAAATATAACGTGACATGGAGAGAAGTTTCTCTTGCTACAAGTCCATGTTAGCACACGATTGACAAACATTTTGAAACTTAAAAATGTATAGGATGAGTCATTGCAATTACGTTTAATCCTGCCAGTCGCAAAAACATAATGCCAATTCACAAATGAATCAAACTGATGAAATATAAAATCTATAACTGGTACTGTGCAGTGAAACGTTTTGAAAATAAGAGCATATTTCGATACTATTAAGTGCGTAAATGCATGCCTATTTCAGGTTTTATAAATGCACAAACATTCGGACCTTAATTCTAACTAACTTAAATCAGGTGAATATTGTATCAAATATATCATGTTTATTATTCTCAAGGCTTATAGTATGCATATGGAAGATCATAGGATTGCAAAACTCGGGGATGAATCATATTACAAGTATTAACTACAGCATTTCATTCAATTATCAATTACCATGAAGTAGGAAATTGCAATCAATATAAAACTGACAATTGGTTAAAATAATCTATGTTAATATTCTTTCAAGCCTATTTCGAAATTTAAATCGACGAACTCAATTTGCGATCAATCTGTTCATCCAAGACTCGTATCCCATACGTCCTAATCCCACAAACATTGTTTATTATTTTACAATTAAACTTCCCTATGGTAAAATATTTTTAGAGGAACCTCATTCTTCGTAGACTAGTAATCTCTTAAAACTGATCAAATTAAAATCGTATACATGCTAACTAAAACAACAAAACAAAATTTTTTTCCGACAATCTAAAAAATCATTCGATTTCAACGTGAATAGCAAAAATAAATAATGATAAAATAAATCACAAACAGGTGTTCACTATCGGTGAACAAAAAACGAACCCCCATTTTAATTCATATTTATTTTTTTATCAGTTCGTCGCTCGATAGAAAGAAAAATAAAAACACCATAAAAAAAAATCAATAATTTAAGCTCCAATAATATTCACAATTTTTTTTCTCGGTCAAACCCAATAATAATAGTCGTCACCTGTTAGTGAAAGTGTTTGTCCGCTATCTAACGCTGATGCCACGATGGTGGAATTATCTGTGGGAAGCATGGCGATGCCATGCGTTTCGAGCCAATGCAAAGCTTCGGCGGTTGAGGCATCTGCTTCAGGGGGAAAAAAACATACGTTGCGTTACAATTTATTCAACAAAAGTTAATTTTCGCTTCTCAAGCTATAAATAAACTCACTTGTAGTGGCTTGTGGAGCAGTTGCTTCAGCTAACGCAGCCAGCGTTGCGAGAACTGATGTACTGCTCTGGTCTGGTGAATCTGCCAACATTAACAAAAAATCGGTTTAATTCTATATTCCGGTTTGTTACGTAGCTCGGAGTATTTGTGATGTATTAGCGGTATTCGTAATATTGATGAAGGGTGGTAAAGTGCAAAATTTCGGGAGTAAAATTTGATGATAATTTCCAGTGTAGTGTAACACCAAGTTTTATTAGTGTAGTAGTGTACACCAAGACTATGTAGAGTTAATATTGACAAACTGAGTAAAATTAGTAGAAATCGATTCTCGATCGACAGTAAGGATACTTACAATTGAGAGTTGCGTTCTCACCTTCATCGACAAGGTTATCTCTAACAGTCTGTTTCGACATCCCAGTCATGTGGGTGTGTAACAGTATCGGTCGCACGCTCGTTTTCATTGGTTCGATGCTGAGCACTTCTTCGTGATGGCTGGTCAATGGCACTTCGGTTTTCTCTTCCTTCTCCACCGTGAGAACAAGTTCGGTCGTACGTAGCGGACCTTCTTCACGGTATTTATCTGCGTACTGCATTTCGTAATGTGAGATTAAACACTTAAACACCTTCCGTTAACTAATATAAAGAGTACGAAAACAAGCAGATTTTATGCTAGTAAAGAAACCAAAAATGCAAACCTGTAATATCTCTTCTATGTCTGTCCGACCCCTGTCCTTGGCTATTTCTATGGCGCTTTTTTCAAACTTACTAATGGAATTAACATCGGCGCCGTGCCTTAACAAGATTTCTATGACGCTTATATGGCCACGTTCGACGGCCCAGTGCAACGGTGTCATTTTGAGCTACATTTCGAGCCACAAACAAATTTAATTTATTCATTTATCGGTGCTTGAAAAAAAATACATGGTGCTGAAAACAATGTTGTCGTATTCTTACAAAAAACCTACCATATCTTTAGCTTCAACGTCGGCTCCGTTTTTTAATAAAAGGTCCACTATTTCGAGATGGCCTTCCTGAGAGGCTATGTGCAGTGGAGTCCTGTCCACTTTTGTCCGTGCGTCTCGACTTATACCAGCTCGGATGAGTACTTCTGCGGTACCCAAATGGCCGAACTGAGCAGCCAAGTGTAGAGGTGACGTTCCTAGCTATTGATTAATGAAAATTACACAATTTAAGATAATATCCTATATACAGTTTTCCAGCTCTGTGCGTATAGTGCTCTTCATAACAGATTAAAAATCTAAATAAACAATTTTAAAGATTTAAATAAACAGATTAATTTTTTTTTTTATAACAGCTGAACAGATTATTTCCAAAACGTATTAAATCCATGAAATATACTTTTTTCAGGAAACGGTTTTTTTTTTTTTAGACCATAGACTTTGCATACAAACATGGTTTTTGAGAGCGATTTTCAGTAAGAAACATTAAAGTTTTGAGTGTTGAAAGTAACACGAACAATTTTCAGAGCCTCTTAACTCAAAAGTGGAGATAAGACGTTTTGAAAATAAGCTCTTCAATTCTAGCACAGTGACTATCATGATGATTAGGGTGCGGATAATATGCATTATGCATATTGCATATGCAAATGCATATTTTGGCCGTTTTTCGGAATAAATGCATATTTTCAGAATAAATGCATATTTTATGCATGATGCATATTTTGAGTATTTCAGAGCATATTTTGCATTTTTAATGCATAAATCATGTTCATTTCAAGTGGGTTGGTACAAATTTAGAAATAATAGTACAAGAAAAGTCAAATGAATTCCATTTTATTGTAGAATTCCTAACTTCTTTATGAATCCCTACTTCCTAAAATGAATTCCTAACTTCTTTATGGCTAAGAATGTTTGTCAAGGTCAATCTTCAGGGATAGCAAGAGTGTCTTCATTCATCCTTTTTTATTGTATAAGTTAAGGAATGTTGTAGTACTTCCCATTGTATAAGTTTGTGAATAGGAAACTAGAATACTAGGAAACTAAGCCAAAAATAACTAGGGGTCGAGAATTTTCACAATCTTTCTGGTCATTTTCAGTTTCTTGTTAGCTGTGGTTGGTTCAGTTTTTTGTTAGCTGTGGTTATTCCAGTTTGCATTGGTGTTACTCTAGTATTTACAAGTTAGCAAAAGTGAAGATGCCGAAAGAAAAAAGAAGTACAAGTGCCACTCTACAAGCATACACACCTGAATTCTCTGATTTTAGCACTGACGGAAAAATACTGTTTTGCAAGTGTTGTGAAACTTCAGTTTCTTCAACAAAAAGGTTTCAAGTGGTGCAGCATTTACATACAACCAAGCACATTAACAAAAAAAGTAAGTCAACGACTGAGCTTCAACAGTTGGTAACAGTGCAAAACATTGGACCAAAATGTCTAGAGTTCAATGAAGATTTGTGCAACGCATTTGTTTCGGCAAATATCCCCTTAACAAAACTGAAAAACAAAACACTATCAGGCTTCTTAAAAAAGTACACAAAACATAATTTTGTGGAGGGGGTAAAGTGACTTTCAAGTAAGCAACAATGAGGTGGCACCATGCAGCAGCTGTACAATTAATTGATCAAGTAATGTCCGAAAGTGACTACAGGTTGGTGAAATCTGCATCCAGTATTGGGATTGTGTATGAAGTTAGAAGATGGAAGAAATGCTCACTAATGTGTTCAGAATGCAACAATCGTCTACATGTTTCGCTGTAGCTGCACTGACAATAATTGCATAAAGACAAACATGTGCAAACACATCCACCAAGTGTGCCAAAATTTAAAAAAACAATTGTCTACTGCAACTCCGGGGGAACTGAACACGAACGAAAATAAATATGATCGTCACAATAATTGTTTTGCAAATTGTCGTCATCACAGTCACTGTGATGACTACAATTTCTCAATGGCTACTGAGAAAACCTGCCAATGTGGTACCAAACTCTGAACTGAATCTTTGTTCCGAGAAAAAATTCTGTGCCTCGTGTGTCATGAAACTGTAGCTGTTCCCAAGGAATACAATATTCGGCGGCATTTTGAGAAGAAGTGTGGGGTCCCGGAAAAGCCCCTGTTCAACATTTTGGACATTACTATTGGATTTTAATACAAAAAGGACATTAAAGAGTTATTCTAAATTGTAATTAGAAATTGGTAGGAAATTTC
>JAQIWH010008629.1:0-10053 GCA_034695005.1 Cryptops parisi | reverse complement strand
ACACTCTTTCCCTACACACACACACACACACACACACACACACACACACACACATATATAATATTCTCGTAACTATTTTCAAAACGTCAGTTTGCCTACTGCGCAAGGTTTGCGTCAAGATTTTAAGTGACGCCAATTAAGTAATAAAAATATTCAATGCCAAAATTTTTTTGTCTTCAGTCATTAATATTTAAAAACTTTGCCTGTCTTATTTGCACATTCCGACATTCAATTTTATTTTTTTTATATATAATTTAAAACTTTTATTTTTTATTTCTTCTTAGAATGTCAATTTGCGGGAAGGACGTATGAACTTCAAGACACATGGCATCCTGACCTAGGACCTCCTTTTGGAATTCAGTTCTGTGTACGATGCGAATGCATGGAGGTAAGAGTCAATTCGATTTAACAGTAACAATAATTTACCAGCAGCAATATCAATAATAAAGCTAAACGTGTGACACGTCAAATAATAAAGTGAATAATTAGTTAGTCCACATGGTGGTTATGTTTTTGTTTGTTTTCACCTGAAATATTCTATTATAAAAATTGAAAGTCAAACCTAAAAACAAAATAAAATTTTCGAAAACAAACAAACAAACGTTGAAAATAAAATGCTGAAACCCTCCGGAGCTTCTTTCGTGGAAACAAAAACCGACAAAAATGCATTTTTTTATGTCTTTTTCATGATACCTTTATAAAAATTGTTTGTATATTGTTTTTAAATTTGAAATCCAATATGTTACTATGCTAAACTTCTAAATAAAAACAAATTAAAGCAAAAATATATATACAAATAAAAACCGAGTTTGGCCAACCTGAAGGCAGAAAAACACGCATATTGATTTCGATCAAAACAAAACCAAGCTCAAAACTAAACATTAGAGTGCACTGAATCGCATAATAGATCTGTGAATAAACAATAAAATAAACAAAATTAAATTAAATAAAGAAATCAATAAATTGATTGTGTAACCTAAACGTAATACAAGTAATCCTTGATTTAAGCAAAATTCTGCTGGAATCTCGCATAAATCGAAAATCACATACGATCGAAATTTTCATAAAGTAAAAAAAAATAAATTAAATAAGACGATTTCAACGTTGTCACTTGTACACCATTAAATTATATAAAAAACAACTGTCCCTCTCTGTCCGTGGAAGTATGTTTCCGTGACAACACACACAAACTTAGCGCACAAGAAAAACAATAACAACGTGAGTGTACAAAGAATATCCTCACGTGCTATAGCACGGGTTATTTCCTAGTTAAACAACTAGGAAGTTGTTTAACATCTTTTTCTTTAAATCTCTCTGTGCCTGTTTCCGTGCCAGAATGTTTCCATGGCAACTACTAAAATCAATCGTAACCATAACATAATAAATAAATGTGTTACCATAATAAAGTAGACATAAACAACAAATGTTATGAAGCAACATAAGTTAAATAAATGAATTATGTTTATGAATTGAATCAATTTCCACCCGTCATTTTTGACGGGCACAAACAGTCGTACAGAATCGCATAATAGACAAAAATATTTCGTGGCCTATAACGAGCATGCAAGAAAATTTATCTCGTCGTTGCCTAACAGTAAGATCGCATATACAGAACTCAACATACTTATCGAAGAATTCCCTGTACACCCAGTAAAACAGAAGCAAAGCAGATTAAAACAAGAGCGTAATCTTGTTCAAACATCCTTGAAACAGCAGATACACAGGCATTAGCGACGACACGAAAACTCGGGAGGATCGTTTTTGATTTCTCAACAAATTTGGTGGAAAGTTTTCTCAAACGTGTCGGAGTTTAAGTGGCGAAGCGAGAGAGAATAATTAACACTAGATAGTGCGAGGAGGTGCTAATAACTATAAATAGGGTTAGTAGTAGGTGGGTAATGGGCTGCGTTCACTCAACCGAGCGGAACAAGCGCATCAAGAGATGCATAGGGGCTAATGCATGCCACCTTAAGCATTAGTGCCAGCCGAATCCATGGCTGAAAATCAACTTTCGCTCTAGAGATTAAATGGCGATCGTTGCAATGGCTTTTAACACTAACAGTCAACGGAAGTGCAGCTTTCGGTTTAAAAGATTATGATCCCATGAAATGTTGGCGCCGTTTAATAAATATCGATATTTCAATGCTTCTGAACTTCTTCATTGTAGAATAAGCACCATGTAACGGACTCCGCTGTGTTGGATTTATTCTCCAACAATGGTGTTGTGCAATGCTCGTTCATCGAGGAATATAGGTTCCGCATGTGTGTGTGTGTGTGTGTGTTGATTTATTAAGCTTGGGTTGCGTCTATGGCGTCTGAGAACTAATGCAAAATAAACAAGATGTTTGGGATGTGAATGAAAAGCCTCAAAAATCCTCATTGTTATGCAAGTTATCTTCCATTTGATTTTGCTTATTATGCGACGAAGCCTTCCCAAATGCTCTTTATAACCGAGAAAGTTTCGCCAGTATGCGATTTGACAAGGTGCTGAACAAATGACTATGCTCCTGATCAGTTTTTGGTTGTGCTTTCGATACATAATTCGATCTATGCCGGTTTTCGAAGAAACATATTACATGACCCTCGCATAAAATGAACATCTCTTCTATGTGAGAATTAAAGATGCTAATGCATGTAGTTGCATTTAGCCTATAGCAACACTGCTGTATGAACAGACTTACAATAAGTATTACTGTTGAAATTTATTCACAAGTTGCATAATACGAAATCAGCTAATAAACATTAATGTTCACGACTCTATGCCCAAAGTTTTCTAATCTTACACGAGTCTCGAATCTTCTAAGAGGTTTTCGCAGTAAGTAACTCTCGCATAAATCGAGACACTTTCCGCATATGAAAATTAAAAGTGTTAATATGTATACACATATAATAGACATAACTGTTGCTACATATTCACAAGTTTCATATTAAAACAAATAATTCGCATTAATGGTCGTGACTCTACGAGCCCCTAGTCGAGTCTCTAATCTTCCTAGATTTTACACTTTGCAACTGAGTGTAACTGATTCTGCACTTGGCCCTAAAAATTCTAAACGACTGCAAATGAAATGCAAAATGAAAAGCAAAAGGAACCATTTGGCCCGGCTCAAGAGGTGCTATAGCTCCAAATTTCTGGCAATTTCTTTGGACGTTTCATGGGATGATGCGTGCAACTTCTCAGTATTATTTTTTTCTCTCCAAGTCCGACCATGGTGCTAGGAATATATATTGCACGAGCCACCGCGCCTACTAAAATGCTGTGGGTGAGTCTTAAATGAATGTTAGGTTATGAGCCTGCAGCTTATGAACCCGCTCCCTCATCTTCCACCCCGAGGACAAAAGCAGGTGACCCAGTGATGTAAACAAACGCCCTCTTCTGCATCTTCGGATCGATTAGGAAGCTAGTTGCCACAGGGTGCAATGTTGGCACCATGGCTTCACTAAAAGTCGTCATCTTCAGAATGGTGAAAGCACGGGTCGATGTTGCCCCTCTTATTTCTAGTTTCACCGACAAAACTACTCGTTTCGCCGAAAAACTAAGGAGCTACATCAAATACCAACAGCTGAAGGATGATATCAAACTGCTAACTTAAAAGTGCATGTGTTCAAGTGCTGACGCGAAGTCAAAGGATGTGAGTGAACTTATAAAGTGATGAGACGAATAACTAAAAAAGTAAGGCTTTTGTTACCAATGTGCTTGCTCTTTGCAACTTATGAATTATACGTATACGTTGCGAATTCTGGCAATGATTGACACGTAATAAATAAAAGCACCAAACGTGTGCACATAATATTAATCTCTAATATTATACTTGCATATAAAAGATGTTGTGGTCTTGTCAGTTGGTTCGCGATGCACTCTTAGACCCTCTGATCGACCAAATTTCGCGTAATTACTCTTTAAGACCTAACGGAATTAAGCAACGGGTTTTTAGCCCCACCCCTCCTCAATATACCGTTCCCCCAATTAGACCCCATCTTCAGCAACCCGACTGGTAGCTATACTGCAATGCTACCATGTTTCTTTAAAAATTATTTTTCACTTCTACATCGTGTTGTATGCCGTCATTGTTCATGGACTATTTATGTTTAATACGCAATCACCAGTGCAACGCCGAATGAAGCAGCTTTATTATTTATGTGTGTTATAAAAAAATTGTTTTTTGTTAATCAAATGTTTTTACTATCAATTTTAATATTTACCTATGCAAAGCAGGATATATCAGTTAGTGTGGTATACCATAACAATGTGAATACACTTCATCGTTACCAAAACAACTCGAATGTAAACAATCACGAGCTTTAAAATTAAATCATAGCACTAATCTTACTAGTAAGATCATTGCTATAATGTAAGCTCATTTGTTACATATTAGTAACTAGTATGTAATGACATAAATAAGCTTCTTTCTATGCATGTCGGTCTGTTTGTGCTCGCATGATGCATAAACAAATAAACCGATTTTCATGAAACTTGGAACCGAAGTTGAGCTAACTCTGGGAATGGTTATAGGCTATTGTTCGTGTCAGAATTTTCATTAAGTAGCCGGCAAACCATTGTACACCACACTCCCCAAATTCGTGAGTTTTTAATTATGTTTACACCGACGCTGTGGGGAATGAACTAAGGAGAAAGTAAATTATGTTTACAACCGCGTTGTTACGGTTATGTATATATTTCATTAATATTTTAAGTAGAGTACAATAGTACTCTACAAAAATAGTACATAATACAAAAATCTCGCGAATGTAAAGAGACTTGATCCGCGATTTAGCCAACAGTCTGGCGAGATTCTATATGTCTGTCTGCTTGTCTATCTGCCGAGGTTCACCGAGTGACTGCAAGAATATTCTCGGTTAGTATTCTATATGCATACATGATTTATATTAAATTCATACGATAATAGCGTATCATATTATCTGTGTGCCTCATAGGAACATTTTAATACTAAACATAACGATATGATTTATTTTATTATGTGTATATGTAACACTTTAAATCACGTGGTTTACCATAACAACGAGAGTAAAAACATTGATATTCACGGATCCTAGGTTAAGTCCTAACAAAGGCCTTAATGCTAGAATGACAAAAAAGCTCAGTACTGGCAACATGAGTTAAAACAGACGAATGTTGCCAGGCAACATAAGTTAAAACAATGAAGTGCAAAATGAAATAAAAGATTTTCCGTGATTGTGTATGCTGTTGGTGTCTCCAGCTGTATGTTGATGTGCATACAGCTATGCTGTATATTTTAATAAGATATCTAGATTTATAAAGAGCCAACATTACAATCTTGATATAAAACACATTCACCTTAATTGCGCACCATTGTATCGTATATTTTACCATTACATAGAAGGCTGCATTCTGTCAATGGCATTGACTGTCTCTTTCACAGCAACCAGTACATTGCTTTCATGAAGAGAATCCGTGTTTAAATTTCTTACAACATGGAAATAAAAATAATAAAAAACCCAACAACAACCTCTGAAATGCAAAGATAAGGTTTACCCCCCCCCCAAAAAAAAAAACATTTCCACGATGCAAAGAATATGCTGATGAGGCATTATATGAAAACTTCTTCTGTCTGAAAAGACCAGTATATGGAATTGTTGTTTTTTTTTGTGTGTGTGTGTGTGTGTGTGTGTGTGTGTGTGTGTGTGCATGTGTATGCGTGTTATGTCGTAGTGGAGAGTTTACAAGACGATGAGCACACCAAAGAAGGACATGCTTTTTCGGTTGTGTGGTACTATCGGCTAAATGGAACCACAACTCATGATATAGTAGAAAAGAAAAATGCTGCACGAAGAGCTCAGCGTCCATTAGGGCAAGGGTTCCTGCTGTCACATGCCACTGCCGGGGTTGCTGTCGATTATTTTTCCCAGGAAGCATTTTTACACCAGAGGTTGGCTGTTGCTCGGGTTTAAGCGCCAACCAAAGGCGAACGAAACTGGCAAAATCTGTGCGCCAACTTTTATGGGCAGGAAAACAGCATTGCTACTCTCGCGAAAAAGGCGAGAAAATTTTGTTGACAACGCACACTGTTTGCTTAATCTTTAATATTGAAACAACAAGCGGTTGAAAGAGTAAAATAAAAATAACAACAAAAAACAAAACAAACAAAACACGCATGCAAAGCGGGTGAGAGAAATCGTGTTTGTCATGGCAGCAATGTAAACAGGTTAAAATGTTTGGGGTCGATACAAAATCCATGCCATAAATAATCTATCAAAAGGGTTCTTCTTCCAAGTCTCGGATGTAACGTAACGTGAAAAATGGTCAGGAAGAGACAGGGCGAGAGCGCAGTGCATTACAGCGTATAAATTTAGCATGAAGCCGCCAATTCGCAATGTGTAACTTGGAAATGCAAATTATATCAAACCCTACGAACAGCTGGGTTCATCAATGTTGCAGTTTCGTATTAGAGTCAAAAATAAAACCAAAAAAAATCATGTACTACTACTAGTTATTGATTTCTCTGAAGACCAAAAAAAAAATCTCTACCAAATTTGACATTTTGGTAAATGTATGAACGAGTAAATGTGGTTTTATGAGCCATCATTTTTCAAATTACAGAAAACCCATTAGTAGTCATTTAAATTTTATACACCAAAATTTGAGTAGTTTGTACATAATGAAGCAAATATATTATCAATGTATGCGCTATATACAGTAAATGTCTTCAAATACCATGGTGAAATAAAAAAATAAAAAGTAATCGTACACAGAAGATAGACTCGTATTTAACAAATTTGATAAAATTTAACGACGTTACTCAATTTTTAGCAAAATTTACTAAATTTTAGAAACCTTACTCAAATTACAGCAAGTTGACTACAATGTAACAAACAAGTACATTAAAAATGTTTTTTAAGCATTCTCTTTATATACTGGCATATAGCGTCCGCCATATTGGTTTTTAATTAACAACATATAGGCAGTGACACTCGTGAGACTAAGATGGATCCATGGACACCTCATTCATCAAAATCCATCCAGTCATTTAGCCTGTAAGACGTCTAAATAATAATGGATATATCATATGACATGTAGCGTCATTGGTTTTTCGTTGACGCCATATAGCCAGTGTCACTCGATAAACTAAGACGAATCCATTGACATCTCATTCATCAAAATTCATCAAATCGTCTTGTTTTTGTATGTGAAAACTCACAAGTAAGTTAATATGGACAATGCAATCACTAAAATGTAGCAAAGAATTGAGTAAACGTTGTAAATTTAAGTAAATTTGCAACATTTATTAAATTTTAATAAAATGTAGCCAATTCAGTAAACTTACTCAAATTCAGCAATTTTACTCCGACTTGGCAATTTTACTCAAAATTTAGCAAATTTACTCAAATATAGCAAACTGACGTACATTTTATGTACTTAATTTTGTTGAAGCTTCCTTAATGATCTTTCTTGAAACAAAATTAACACAGACAACTGGCCTTTCTCACATTCCAAGCAACTAAATTAAATTCATCAAGATCCTTTGTCTTAAGCAACTTCTTTCAAGCTGTTCATCATCATTTTTTTCTTACCTTTTTTTTCTTGAAAAAAAAACAAAAAAAACCTCTGACATAATCAAGTCCCTTCCGCTTAAGAAAACTCTAAGAAGAAAAAATGATACTCTTTTGCAACCCCATTATTTCTCATCCTTTTACATCTCATCTTTCGTACGCTCTTCCCTCATCCTTTGGCTACATTCATTCCACCATGGCGCACACACTTCCAAACACACTTCGTCGACTCCTTCTTCGTCCGTTTCGGTAGAAACAACCATGCAAAACTGTAAGAGGGAAAAATTAATTTTTATCTCCAGAAAATGAACTGGAGTGCTCAGTTGGCAGCACGCCATTTATCAGACGCTCTGCACACTCGCAGTTTGCATCAACTGGTTTTCCGAATGACCGAACTCTCCCCTTTTCTTTTCATTTCCTATGATAGAGTGGCATGGTGTGCGGAAAAAGGTAGACAAAACGCATCAGAGATGACTCAACCCTCTTGGAACAAAGAGCTGCTTGTGACGTCACGATCGGTTTTAATACCAGGCAGACGTGACGTCAAAGGACGAGTCGCTTTGCCTAGGCTTTGATAAAGTGACAGCTTCATTGGCGTCAAGATAAGCGCGCCTTTATTATTTAATAATTGACTATAATTGGCAACATGCATCTCTTGTCAGATGCAATGCAGCAACAAAAAAATGAAGCAGACGCCATGATGGAAATTAAGCACCAAACACCCTTGTAACTCGTAAACAATGCTTATTTTGTTATAATATTTATTAAATAAAATTTTTGATTAACAGTGATTAAATAAACTACACCCTAAAACTAAACTTAGTTATTGGGAGAATGGACCATTTCAGATGTCTTATTATGTCGACAAAATTGGGTCCAAAAAAAAATCTAATTTAACCAACGTGCAGACAAATGATTGATACAAAACTTTTCATATGAAAAACAACTGCTTAAGAGTATAAGACGACCTTGATTAATGCGTTGTCTTAATTAATGCGTTGCCTACACAAACTTTGCAAGAATGAACAATTGCGTGTGTAACGACCTTTCCATAATGTTACAAAATTTAAGTAGGCAATCTGCCCAGTCACTTGTGCATCATCACAAAACATAATCGCATACAAGAGTAACCCACATAATTCAGACTTTTGTCTAGTTAATAATCTTTCAATTCCAATTAAAAAACCTATGACATTTCCAAACCTCTTCGTAAATCGCAAATATCCAAATTTTCACAAAGTAGCAAAACTCGAGTTATCATTTGTGAATCAATGCCAAAAATAACACGATAGCGAACCTTTTACGCCTATAACGAGTATCTTGAAGGATCATTTAAATCTCAAACCGTATATAGCAAACTCGCACGATCGAGCTGATATCCAACCAATTTCAATCGTAAAAAAAAAATATCGCGAAAATCGTACAATAATGAAATTTTTCTCTTATAACGAGCACCTGGGATGATTTTTCTTGTTGCACATCAACAAAATTGCATTAACAAACAGCTAATCTTTCAATTTCAATCATAAAGAATCGCATGACAAAATTTCTTGCCAATATCGAACATCAAAGAAAATTTTTGTCAACTCATATTTTCAAAATCGCATAAATCGACAATTTCTTGCATAGTTGACATAATCTGTCAATTTCGATTTAAAAAAAAAACAACCTATGTCATTTACACCACTATACTATAGTAATGTACAATACCGATCTATTATACTACAGTACTATAGTATCGTACTATGGTACTGCACTGTCAAGTTGCGACGACTTGACAAACACGATTTTTTCACTGAAACACACACAAAAGCTATCACTCTTTTACACAAACACAGTGAAAAAAAAACAAGTTGAAATCTCAGTGATAGACATTTCAATGGCGAAAAACTGTTTGCCTACTTTAACAACAAGACCATACAGATTTTGTGACTGACATGGCGCGCGATTTCTCTTCTACAAGACAGATGGACCAGAAAGGCAAAGGCAACGACGACGGATGAGCGAGAACAGATGGTTCACAAAACGAAAAGGAAATGGGACATTGTGGAAAAAGCTTCATCAGACCAAAGCGATTGCCTTTGGCACTTGAAACAAAACACACTGACATTGGCACGGTTCAACATGATACTCCATTGTTGTTTCTTCTTTTCCCTTCTTAACCATCGTCTCCTCTGGCAGTTTCTAAATCTCAACCTGTTTCCAAAGCCACGCGGTCTATCTCTTAAAACGCCCCTTGTAACGTTAAGCAGAAACTTTTTACGTTTCTGGTGTACATCGGGTGTAGTATTAAGCTCCGAATCCTTCTTGAACTGTTATCTTCATATTTCTCTTTTATATATATATATATATATATAAAAACAAAACTCTGGGTTCTCATAATGTTAAGGTGGAGCAGTGCCAGAATATGATAAAATGCTGATAAAAGGTGCAGCGAAATAAATGGCGCAGAGAACTAGTGAATAGGATAAATGATAAGATATGACAAATGACATTAACCAATTTTTTCCTCTTTATATATAG
>JAQIWH010008628.1:0-10057 GCA_034695005.1 Cryptops parisi | reverse complement strand
CTCTTACGATGTAAAAAAAAAAAAAGGGGGAAGGGGGTTGAGAACCCGTCACCAAAATGTCGGTGGTTTCACATAGATATTTCGTCAGTAGTAGTAGTAGTAAGCTATATAGGTTGTTGGCTCATGAGTCGGAAGAGTCGACGGTAATGGACTATTGATTTTCGGAAGAGGAGGAGGAGGATTGAGGAGGTGGATGGGAGGGGGGTTAGGCAGCTGTCAGCAAACAATGGCGAGCGCGACTCATCCAATTGATTGGCTGCTGCGCCAACCGACTCGGCAAGCGCTGTAATTGTGAACCATGAATATTTGATGGCGTGTTTACATTTAATCTTGCTCGAGAAAACCTCTTTTCGATGTGCTTTGCTCGCTATGCCCATCATCGACGGAAAGGAAAACCGAAGCAAAGATGATGATGATAGATTTACACTGTATAATATGTTTTTTTTTTATTATTATTTTATGGTTTTTATTATTCTGTATCTGCATATATATATAGATATAGATGTATGTAGATATATTTTGTTTGTTTTCACCATTTTTTGGGTGTTTTTATATGCTTAATATTAGCTTCACTTGTGAGTGACTTGGTGAGTGAATGAGAGTGAGCTAGGAATTGAACGTATATTGCTTTTTTTACAGACGTTTATGGTAGTATATACTGTATAATAAGTCCAAACATCGCATAAAGTGAAAACCGCATGTGACAAAAATCGCATAAATAGAATCGAAAATGGAATTTACTCAAAACTAGCATAAAATCGAATATCATATTACTCAAAACTCGCATAAATCTAAATTGGCATAAACTTTTTTATTAAAATTAAACTAAATACGACTCGCTATTCGTACGTTGCCTCAGAATTTGCAATGTATAGAATCCAGACATTTTGTAGAATGCCAAACCTGGTTTCGGCAATGTTTGAAAATAGTAGTTGGAGTAGTTAATATAATAGGAAGAATATAACGTTAGGTGCAAAGCAACATTTAGGTCTAAGTTGGTTTGTTTTAGAGGAAATATTTTTGCTGTAACTAACCTAAACTAACTTTGATTAACGTAAACAGTTGTATAAATAGTGTTATATTACATACTTTCCCAACAAAAGAGGATATACTGTATCAATAACTCGATTTTATGTTACATCCCGGTAACATATTCAAATATGGACATATTTATTCGAAATTTCCAATTTCGCCGAATACACAGTGATTATAAAGACACTAGTACTATGATTTTATTACCAATGTTTTTTTTTATTTTCGTAATTGACATTCAATGACCACAGATCAGTTAAAAA
Source organism: Cryptops parisi (assembly GCA_034695005.1). Lineage (NCBI taxonomy): Eukaryota > Metazoa > Arthropoda > Chilopoda > Scolopendromorpha > Cryptopidae > Cryptops > Cryptops parisi. Next base: position 8,762 of record JAQIWH010008628.1, on the reverse strand, counting down.
TGAACTTGTTAAATCATTGTGCGTTTCGAAAAAAGCATTTCAATTGAACTGTAAAAACGATGATGACGATAATGGAGTTCTTTAAAGAAAAAGGTTATGACTTTTCAAAGCGGTTCCAAATGGATTTCAAAAAGAAAGAACGAAAAAGAAGAAAAATTCAATATCGTGTGTCTTTGATTTATGACTTGGAAATTATACTTAATTCAAAGAAAGTACGCTTTATGTAACAGCCTAATGACAGTTTGGTATTATTATTATTTTTTACTTTTTTTCTGGTAAATGTTATTCCTTTTCTGTCTCTTGGAGGATGTAATTCGTTTCTGTCATTTTTTTTCTCACTTGTCTTGCTGTTTAGTTTTCTTTATACATTTCTTTATACGTGTCTCGTTAGTTTGGTTGGATGATCTTTGACACACCAAGTGTTCGGGTATGCCTTTCATCATCGTTGTCTCTCTTTATATGTGTATATATATTATATGCACTTACACATCATTTTTTGAAGTCACCCGTTCGTGACTGGTTTCTCAGCTTTCGCTTGAAAACTCGTTCAAGGAGCGTCTGACCTTTGACCATAGTTTTTCTGAGAAAACAGCTTCTCGTCTCTCACGTTTTGCCTTCTTATTTTTACATGATTAAAGTGCGCTTAAGATATTTTTTGAAGTCTACCGTTATAGTCATTTGAAAACTATTCGCAAATTGAGTAGGTTGTTTCTTGTTTGTTGTTTGTTTTTTTTTCTTTCATGTTGTCTTTGATTTTTGTTTTGTTTTATGGTTTCATGAATCTTCGTCTTCTGTTGATAGCTTTGAAAAGTTGGAGAAAGCTGGTTAACTGGATTCTTTGGGTTTGGGCTTCCAAATCAAATGGATTCATGCTGTTCGTTTTGCTTGTTGTTTATTTAATTTGGTTGTTTGTTGTTTATTTTATTTTGATCTTAAAACTGATGAAATGTTACGTGAGTGGGTTTGTGATTTATTCATCTTTTTTTTTGTAATTGGTGAATTTTTTTTTACTATTGTAGGGATTTAACGGAAAAATATATATATACAGATAAATATATAGTATAGACAGTACGAATACATTTTCATTGTTTGAATTGGGTAGGCTTGCTTTTCCAAAATGATGTTTCGATTATTTTTTTTGTGGTACGGTAATGAAAATCATAAAATATAAGAAACAAATATTGAGTTATAATAGATCTCGAATAACAAATTCTGCTCAGGATTATATTTGGGGGGGAGAGGATATACTTATTTGGGGGGTAAATGTAGTGTTTGAACCATGTCGCCAACTGAATTTTGGAAAATACTTTTGATTATGAATTTTGGAGAACGAGTGTAATTGAACCTGGTGTCTAATACAGAGTGTCTAAAAAATCTTGGTGCAGTTTTAAGCTTAGTTAAATAAAAACTGCATCAAGAGTAATGCTTAACCCTATAATAGCCTTTTAATCTTTTGTAACCCTGATTGTATAACATATTGCTATCACTTCAAAAAAGTATTACTTAACTACATTTTGTATACCTAATCAATTTTAAAAATTTATTTCTATATTGCCTTTTCTTTTATTGGGATGTAGAAATTGAAAATAAATAAATAAATAAATATAATGTACTAATATAATGAGACACCCTGTATATTAGACTCAGTTGGACATCCAACGTATACGGAAAACCCATTTTATATAAATAAATGAAAAAAAAATTGTTCAATCATGTTTCGATATTTTCTGGAGTCTCATTTTTATTTTATTTTTGTGTAGGGGGGGGGGATTCCATTTTTTTTGGTCACTTGATGACCCAGTTTGTCCCCCGTCACGTTCACCTTTCAGTTGCATTTATCGGAACTCTCGGTTGCTGTGCCCCTTAGGATAGCTTGCCCGCAGCGCAACAGCTCCTCGCTGCCCCTCGGTGGCAATAGCTTCAAGCTGTGGCTCGAGAAGTCGACGCCACCTGGCGTTTTCGGTCAGTCGAGTAACCTTGTCGCGCCTGAGAAAGCCTCAGCTCATCATGAAATATTAACCCGCGCTCCGGGGTCACCAGCGTCATAATGACGCTTTCAGTAAACCGATGGTGGACGGTGGCGACGACCGTCATCATCATCATCATCATCATCATCTTCCAGTCTTCCAAAAGAGCTTAGTAGTGGCTATCGGTATAGAGATGGAAGACGGAGAAAGTAAAAGACGGTTGGGTGTCTCCTTCAATCTCTTTACTTACAACCCTTTCACTCCCACGCAACATCTACCACCACGGATCGATACGTAGCGAGTCCTACTAAAAGGACTTAGTGGTTCCCTCGTGGAATCGAGGCCAGACGATCAAGATGATGCTCTCGCGCCTATTTTGGTACGAGGCTTTAGGAGTCTACGCAATCCTAAATTTTGAACGATGATTGCAATTTTTTTTTTTTTTGTTTTTCACGCGAAATAACGTGAAATTTTAGGTTTCGTACCTAAAATTTCACGTTATTTCGCGTTAAGTACGAATATCTTTCTACGTGCGGTTCATAAGTAGATACGAATATAATACAGTACAGGTTTTTTAGTTTCAGAGAAATATTTGATCATTATGTATATACAGACTCAGAGGTGGTTGCAAAACGATTATGTTAGTCACAGTTTTAACATAATTGAAGGACCTGGTTTAAAAGGGTGTTAAATAACTTTTTTTTGGTCAAAAAAAATGATTTAGAATCATTTTCGAATGTTTAGGTGCAGTTCTACTTTCCTGACGCATAATTTCGGGCAAAACAGCAATGTATGCAAAGATAGGGCAAGAAGTGCAAAATGACCCATAGACAGCAAGGCAAAAGATATATTTGAACACGATCTTCCTCGAAATTGTAAAAACGTTACCTTTAACACCGTTTTTACACCTGGCTCTTTAATTATATGAAGCCCATTTGAATTCACTAAATTTAAAAATTATTATACTGTTCTTTAAAAAATTTTGTTTGATGAGGAAATAAAGCATTATTGTTAAAAACCAAAAAATGACCTTCCGAATGTTATGTTATAGTCACCATGGAATTGTCCCCGCATATAGAAGTTGTTGTTTATGTATTTCGAGTGTGTTTTTCGCCTTTTTATTGTACGAATGTAAGTTATCTTGTGTGTTGTGAATTTATGGATTGGTGGGATTAAATTTATGGGGTGCCCGTGTCGTTTATAGGTGGAGATGATGAAAAGAATATCGTTGATACGGACAGTTTGATTTATTATTAGGATGTAGAAAACGATAGGGATTTCCATTTTATGTCGTATGTGTCTATATTTTTTTTTCTATCTTTTGTTATTGTTGTTTGTTGTTGAAGAGGTTTGTAACGATCGCTCTTGCAGGTTTTCTTATCCTTGATCTTAAAAAGCTTTTGCCATTTTTATACGGATAATTTTTTAGCAGCGTGCTTTGACGAGTTTTGCTGCGAAGCATCCTTTCAGGCGGGCAATCTGGAGACTTGGTTCGTTTCTCGTGATGGTAATACTTCGAATACAAGGATCGTATTGAAAAAATATTTTTCTAATACGCCTATGATTTGTGTCATTTACCTTTCTGTGTTTTTTTCTTCGGTTTATGCGAGTTCAGTATATGCGATTTAACGATGATGCTAAACGTACCTTGTTCAGGGTTGATGTTTTTAATTGGTCATGTGGATAATATTTCAATTAAGGATACTTTTCACGTAGCCCAGTGTCATATACTGTATTGTACACACATAATGCAAAAAAAATCCATGTTTGATTTCTGTATGTTTCGATTTATGCGAGTTAAAACTTGTGCAAATTTTGAGTAATTTGGGTGTTCAAGATCATTATGCTTGCTTTTGAGTAATTTTCATTTTTGATTTCTGCACGTTTCGATCGATGCGAATTTTTGATTTGTGCGATGTTAAATTTATGCGATCGTCGATATTTGATTTATGCGAGATTTGAGTAAATTCCAATTTTTTTATTTATTCAATTATATATTCGATTTTTTGTTTTGCATACGCTGTTTTTGACTTAACGCGAAGGAACTATGCGTTTTTTGTTTTGTTCTTGTACATTGGACTATACGTATATTCTCGTAAACGACTGTAGATGACAGTCCACGTTCAATTTGCAGTTCGCTCACAAACTCACTCACGAGTGAAGCTAATATAAAGCGTATAAAAAATATATCTTGATTAAAGATAAGGTTAAAGATAGTTTTTTGTGTATTGGATAGCGTGTCAGCTAATTGATTTTGTTTTTATTCGTATTGATCGTTGGTCGATGACATTGGTCGGAGCCTATTTTTCAATTATCGGAGGGCCAACACGAAACTAGGTTGGAATTGAGGTTTTTTTGTTGTTGAGGGTGCGCGTCAATCGACCTCCATCCAAGCAGCCGTTTTATATAGGATTACTCGGCTCGTGCACCGACCAATGCTATTATGCTGATTAGGAAGCCCCTGACTGCCGAGGGAGATTAATTACTAATGCAGATTTAATTGGCTCGAGCACATTCATGCCCGTTAATTCTCCCGGTGGTGGCAGAAGAGGGGAAAAGGAGAAGATTGTCTTTCTCTCTCCGTGATGGTATCATCATTAAAATATCTCCTACTCTTTTTGTTTTTTTGTGTGTCTTCTTTCTTTCTCTCTCTGTCTCTCTAATTTTGGTTTTACTTTTATCCTGTGGCGGGAAGGAAGAGATATGGGTGGTGGGGGTTCAATCCGTTGATTGTCGTCACCTGCATTAGAATGTGTGTGACGCGCTGACCCCGCCAATCTTTGTTGATTGCACTCTGAGAACGTTGCCATCTGCTTGCCAACTTAGTCACCCAACATGGAAGCTTGAGAGAGGGGGGGGTAGCTGTTTTCGTGATGACGAGATTAGGGTGCTGTGGCAGTTTTAAACGAAAGCCGAAACGACATAGCCGGACAGCGCGACTGACATGTCGATTTTGGATTTTTGGGGGATTGAAATTTTAAATAGAATGTTTGTTTTTTTATCCAGTGTTTAAAGGAATTTTTTTTTTTTAGAATTTTTAGTGTTTAGTGATTAAGTATACAGTGTGCGTTATAATAAAAGTGCATGAACTGCGGTTTTGAGGCTTTTTATGTTTTTTTGTGTAGCGGTTTGGAGAAACGTACTTGTTAGTTAAGCAGTGGTTATTTATTAATTTGTTGTTTGATTGCGATGTTTCTGCGTTCTATTAATGTATGATGCCGGCCATGTGTCATACAAAAATCTGTCCAAGCATTGTATAGAATACCTAGCTTAAGTATGAAATAACATCTTAACAACATTTTTCTCTAAAACTAGTTAAAATTTATTTAAGTGAAAAAGTAAAGTCTAAAATTTTAACCTAATCTAAACTTACATAACGTAACTAATTTCATACTTTGCCAATGGTAATATTATTTTTTGCCAAAAGTGGCTAGTCATTCTATGCAATATATACATTTCATACTGGCTATGTATACAATGCCTGGATTATATACATCCCTGTCATATATGTATTTGCTTTACAATGTTTATAGTGCTCATCATTGAATGAGCTTCAATTGCAATGCTTGTGGTTTATAGGGTGCTTCGCTGCAATGTTTTCAGTTCAGGAAATTGGGATCGTTTATAAATTGGATTTTATTATTATCCTTGTATAAAAAAATATGTATATTTCTTTCTGGTATTATTTTTCATTTTTCATTTTTACACTACGTAGGCCTACTGAGATTTGTACGTATCAAGTAATCACGATTATTGGTGGATTAAAAACACAAACAACACAAAAAGACGGGTGGAAAAAATGGTTCCCATTTACAATTTTACTTTATGATGACTGTACTATAGTATTAGTTTTCCGATTTATGGATGCAATTCATGTTTGCAATAAAAAAAAATATTCAATGTCATATCTATAAAAGAAAAAAGGGGTGAAAATGCGAAAAAAGACCCGTGGGGAGGGGAGGCGATGAAGGGCGTCGGAATGAGGGAAAGGGCAAACAAAAAAAAACCTGCAATGTCCTGTTTGGGCGATTTTGAATGGGATCAGAGTTTTAGGTCTTGAAAAGGGGAGGGGGGGAGGTTGGCAACGAAAACGACGATCTAAACGCATTACTCGACGTCGTTCGACGAGCGTTTTATTTACCGCCGTCGTTTGGCTCGTGGAACGCGAGCTCTGACAGTGGCACGATGAAGTGCTAATAAATAACAACGAGGAGAATCCGGTGCGAGAGTGTCGTCGATGGTGCGCGCGTGTGTGTGTGTGTATGTGCGAGAGGAAGAGGCGGAGGCAAAAGAGGTTTGTGTTTGTGTGTATATATGTATGTATGTGTGTGTGTATGGCATGTCTGTGCGTAGGCGGCGACGCACGAGCGAACGCACGCTCGCGCCCTCAGCGTTGAAGAAACGCAGAATAGTAGTAGTACCACTGCCACCACCCCAAAGGCAGCAGCGCGTATTGAGCTTTTAGGCTTGTGTGTGTATGTGTGGTAGTGGTGGTGGTAGTAGCAGCAGTGGCAGAAGAGTGGAGGCAGCATGGCGCTCAATCCTGTCTTCTCGACACCAGGCGCAGCCAACGGAAGCGGTCCTAGCAACTATCTGCTACGCCCCATCGTCTTCCACGACTGTTTCGGTGTGCCAGGTATATAGTTTTTTTGTTGTTTTCATACAAAGTATTGAATCGCCATCAATGATGGTGTGGTGCAGTTATAAGATGGCAGGGTATTAGATTCGTGGTAAGTGTGTGTGTGTGCGCGAGCTCCATGTCAGGCAGTGGTTCTCCGATGTGTGTGTGATGGTGGTCGGTCTGTGGCGTGGTCTGACGTTACGAGGGCTATCGATGGGGGTTAGTTGAGAGAAAGGGGGAGGGGTCAGTCACGTGATGCCGCCGGCCACTGGCACTCTAGCCCTCAAACGCTTTATGGATGGCCGAGGTGGGGCGCTGTCATGCTCCGGTGCCTGCTCGAGGGCCCCCTTTTTTTTTTTCTTCTTTTAGTATGTTTCTGTTCCATTCCCCTCGTCTGAGGCTCCGTTTTAGAGAGGAGCAAAGAAGCCATCGATCGCATTGGATGCTTGGTTATATAGCAAGATGCGACAACCACTGTCGTCATCTCTCTCTCTCTCTCTTTTTCTTCCTGTTTCATCCTCTTCCACAATCGTTTTCTACAAAATGTGATTATTTTTTTTTTAAATATACAATTTTGAATTATTATTTTATCAAACCGTGATATAGTTAAATCGTAATCTAAAACCATTAAACAACATTATTAGTATTAATAAACATCTAAGTTGCGTCAGCGTTATTCACAGATTACATGCTAGTAACGGTAGTAATAGTGATACAACAATGAAATGCATAACGTAAGGCAAATTTAATTTGATTTACAACAATGAAATGCATAACGTGAAGCAAATTCAAATTACAACAATGAACTGCATAAACATGAGCTGTAACTAATGAGATAGTAAACTAAAAACTGTAGAAGAATTTAAACACAAGGTTTGCCTCTAGACACCTCGTGGTTACCATACCAACCTTGGGGGTTCGTTTCTAGTGTATTATAGTTATCTGAGCCAAGTAAATAATGCGTCACATCTGTTTCAAAGCAAAAGCTTCAGGGCCTAGGTAGAGAGACCAATTAAGGCTTCGTGTTATTGGTACTAAATTTTTCAGAATATCACGTACGTTTATTTTACAGTAGTTTACTAATTGGAGAAGAAATCCGACCGAAACGTAGCTCATTAACTGAACCGGAATTATACATTGAAATGACCGTAAACATTTTTTAAATCTGTTTTATTTAACTTATTCGGAGGTCGAAGTGGTTCAACACTCTCAAGCTTTGTTTTTTGGTAGGTTCCCGATGACCTGTAGGGCTGAAATTTTGAACATAGGCTGGGGTCGTGGAACATTTTGTTGTATCAAATTTAGACGGATTAATGTCCAGTCAATTTTGAGATTCCGTCACACTAAAGGCTCTTGTTTTTCTTCGAAAAGTGTTTGCTGACGATATACCTACATTTTAAGCCATTTCTAGCCACCACACACATTGTTGTACACAAAGATAAACGATTTTTATTCGATATATAGTTGACTACTACCTGGTTATAGTGTACTACCTTCTCATTACGTGAGCAGCCATTCATCGTTGAGAGTATAAAACTGATCCATCCAAATAAACACTTAACGTATTTCAGCCAAAAATATATTTTCACGTGTTGGTTTCAGTAATTGCGAGATTGTAAAGAGGTTGTTATCAAAAATACAGTTTTTTTAATTACTCATTTTTTGGTTAAATTTTAGTTATTTATTTTAGTTTTTTGGACTCACTATGAGGTTGCATACACAGTAGATATATAGACTATTTATTGCTTCACTTTGTTATGATCGATTAGTTTCACTTTTATTTTTTACTAGTTTTGCGTGTGTTGAACCACAGCTGTTATTTAAACATATTTTCCTGTTTAGGCCACAGTTGCGATCTCGGCATTCCTATTGTGTAGTTGATTTAACTGGGTTTTTTTTTAGTGAAAGTAAAATCAAATTGTGCATGTCGTTTAATTGCACGTAAATCTGACGTTTCAAATAATATATCACGAGTTTTAAAATACAAATATTATATTGTACAAATATTATACAAATTTTAAAAGTGAAATTTACATTATGGACGAAAATATTTTTTTTGTGTGGCAATTTGAGCAACTTGTGGACCACCTTGGTATCACAGGGTTCCCACTTTCTGGATAGTCAGTAAAAGTCAGGAAATGTCAGGGATATGAAAAGGTGTCAGGGAAAGTCAG
>JAQIWH010008627.1:0-10057 GCA_034695005.1 Cryptops parisi | reverse complement strand
TTTATTGAATTAGCTCACATTTCTAAAATGACGAACACAGTAAATTTTAGAGAAGAATTGAAGAATTTAATATATATATATAAAAAAATATATATATATTAAAATTATTTACATCATACATAATTTATATAATTATATTTATTTTTTTAAATGATAACTTGATTAAGATAATAAATTATTTAAATTGATAATGTTAAATCAATGTAATTAGTGAATATATATACAGTATATAAAAAAAGTACTTTTCCGTTAACTGCCAAGAACCATTGATGGAGTTGTGGAGTGTGTGATCGATTACTGTTTGGTACTTTGTGTTTTTGATGACATGTACATGATGACAGGTCTAACCTAACCGGGTTAGGTTAGACCTGGGATAAACTCTCATGTTGAAACAAACTAACCTAACCCAGAACCCGTCATTAAAAATACAAACAGTGATCGATCACACAATCCCATCATTGAGTTGCAACTCCATCGGTGGTTCTTGGCCGGATAATGGAAAAGTACCATAGAAATGACAAAATATTTTATTTCATTATTTTGTATATATTTTAATTTCTTATTATTTATATATAATAAGCTTACACATTTTATATATACATGAAAATGTAATTATGTTAAAATAAAATACATAAACATATTTGGTACTTTTCGGTCATCCGACCAAGAGCTACCAGTGGTAGGGTACCAAACAATGATCACACACACACACACACACACACACACACTTAAACCGCTTAAACTGTTTATCATTTAATCCTTAAGTGTTTACTATCTGGGGAATCGAAGAAAAACTGGTTCATCTTAGTATTACAGTTAACCAAACTCGTTTCACGTGACTTTCATTTATAGTCTCTTCACATAAAAACCGAACCCACCACACCTTTCAAAAAGCTTCTTCTTAACGAGAAGGAATTACACGTCGACCCATCATTCGCACTCTTCACTCCCTACCATCGTGCCAAATAAAATTAAATTAATAAAAAAAAACAACAACTCTAGCAAAGCAACCAACTGATAGGCGTTTAAATATTAACAAGCTGTCATTCTTCGCGCGGCAACTAGCGAAATATATTTATTTATATATATATACACCACGTAACCGAAATAATAATAATAATAATAAAAAAACAACTTATAATGGGGGAAGTTTTTCTATCTATATATAGTGTCGCAAAAAGAAGCGTTTAAAAGTATGCAATGGTTTCCGAAAGAAATATATAAACATAAAAAAAAAGGAAACATGTCTGAACGAATTCGATTCCTTCCGAAGGTGACATGCCAAGTCGAAAAACGACGAACACATCTGATACAACTTTCCAGGGATGTCGAAGCGTGTGTTTTTGGCCCTTAATTCATAGACACCATTAGTGTTAGAGGGTGTCCGACGCTACTTGTCAGAATAAATCAGAATGTCGATGATCCGAAACCGAAGGAAAAGAGCATTACTTTAAACCTCACTACGTATGTGGTCCAGGAATTTAGCTCCATATTCCGGGATTTTTATCAAGCCAAATTCCCAAATTTTTGAATTTGTCCAAAAATTGTTTTCTTCTCTCCATCGAAGGTCTCGGCTGTTAATTTCACGATTATTTCAAGAGCATTACGGAAAAAAATAGAAAACACGTCACATTACGTACACAACCCTCTTATGCGACAATTGATGAAAAATGCATCATCTGGCGTCTTTAAAAAAAAAAAATTATCGACAAAGAACGAACAAGAAAAAAAATCGCATGACGAGAATGCCGCCAGTCTCGACGCGTTTAATTGATGTCTCAGGCTGGCGAGAATTTTCGCAAGTCGACAGTAACAAGCTTCATTAAAATGGGCGCATGACACGTGATCTACGCCATCGTTTCGTTCCCCTATTCCACCCCCTCCGTTTTTTGGGGGGGTACTATTCAGCCGCTGAGAACAATCGATATAAACGACGTTCCATCTTTTGTCTTCGCCAAACGAAAAATTTTAAACCTTAGCACCAAAGAAAAGGACCGTTTTTGACGAAGAGCAGAAATGAGAAGAAAAACACTTGACGCGGAAAAACGTCTGAAGAGAGTTTTGTAATATTTATACTGAAAATAGTGATTCATTTATAGAACCCTATCTTGTAACTTATTTTTGTCCAACATCTCGTTTGACTCTCGATTAAAGATATTAACACCAAACTGAAAACGCAATTTACTTTTGAAAGTGTAGTGAAACCTTTTAAACGAAAAGAAAAAATACGTCAACCGAAAAACATCTTTAGCTAGGGTTTTGTATTTTTCATGATGGTAGTGATTAATTGGTGGATCCCTATAATGTTTTCTAGTTTTCCTCGATCATCTGATTATGAAAGTTTTACACGTCAAACTTTTTCAATCAAATTCCTTCGATACTGTTTTTCTGACGTCATACACACACACACACCCGGGCACGTTTCAGTGCCTTTGTTGTACGTATTTCGTTGTTTGGCGAAAGCACGAAAACGCGCCCGGACGTGTGTATGACGTCAGAAGAACAGTTGGAATCGAAGGAATTAGATTGAACAACTTCGACGTATAAAATGAGCTTTAGACTTTCGATTAACGACCTTCTACTAACGCCAAAAAATGCAACCGAATTACTTTAACTATTCCGACAATAAAAAGGCAACCGAACAACACAAATGTACTTCAATTGTCCCTGTGGTCTTTTTTGGGTGAAGGTCCATGTCCCCACGTGTGAAACCATTGAATGGTGTTAGAAAACCGAGCCTCCTAATAAATTTCGACCAGGAACCCGCCTAAACGCACCGGAGACAAGGAGGTGTTGATTAGACAGTAGAGACCTCTGTGACTTTGTGCAACTTACACCCTTTTCTCCCTCACTCATCATCATTCCCTCCTTTGGTCTCCACTCCACGTTGGGGGTAAGTAACAACCTTTATACCCACCCCATTGAAAAACTGGGCACATTGAGTACAGTGTGCCAACAAGTCATTATTTCGCGGTCGAGAAAAAGATGGATGAGAGTAACCGGACAAAAGAACGGATGGGGGACCAGCGGGAATTAGGATGGAAAAAAAGGGAACGTTGCTACTAGGTGATTTTCGGCGGATGTCTCCTGTTGGTAGGAAGTTCACACTTGGGACAACAAAAAAATAAAGAACAGATAACAGCGAGCACCTCTTTTTTCATCTTCTCTCTTGGTTGGTTCTTCCACACAGGAGAGGAACACAAAACGATGGGAACTTCCAACCCATGAGAAGAAATCGTTCTTTAGAATGGGAAAAAAAAAGGTGGGTGTCGTGTTTAACCACTAACACCACCACTAGCGTGACACTTTATTGCTCATCAGTTAACAAAAGGTGGAAAGAGTCCATCCAACAATAACAACAACAGAAGCAGGAGTCGAATTGAAGATTCATTGCTTCTGGACAGCGTGAATCATCACATTTTTGGTCCAATAGGGAATGTCCCATAATGGGACATTTTCAATGGGACTCCCATTGAAAGAAGGTATAATGTCCAATAGAAAGGAGAACTTTATGTAAACATGGTCTGGGTAAGAAAACCTAGACGCAGCAAAGAATTTTTCTTTTCATATTAAAAGATAGATATTTGAAATTTTCACGCGAGATATAAAAACGCATTTTCAGGTTAATTCAAATTAAAACAGTAGTCATGTGCCTGATCTCGTGTTTATAACTAAAGTATTAAGCTGCAACAATGATCCATCACTCATGTTTTCGATTATTCGAAAACCAAGCATTGTTGGCATAGTGCTTGATCATTGTTGAGCGAATATTGTTATGTGAATGCTCTACGTCCAATCATGGAAGATTCTAAAACTAAATATCATATCCCATCCCAACCGTGGGATGGGATATGATATTCACACTTCTAAGGTTACGATGGTAGATGCTGAATTGGAACTGCTTGGGATAGCACAAATTATCTGCACGTTTTCAATGAATCGCTTCAAAACAAGCTATTTTGACTTGAAATCGATGTTTTAAGACATAGCCCGTTTTGAGCGATTCATCGAAAACATACAGATCTCCTGACTAGTTTGTTTGTCATAGACTGTGATCTGAGAATCGTCAAGTCATGTTTAACTAGTACACAAATGATCCAACTCCATCGTTTTTTTTTTATTATTATTTTAAACACAAAATGATGGACAAGTATCTTATCTATATTCATTGCTGCTAGAACTTGAACTAAACCTAAACTTTGTTGATTCGTCACTGACCAGAATGATACAAAATAAATCGAAAATTTATAATGAAAGAGTAAGAAGAGAACCAGTTAAACATTGCAAACAGAACCCTGGCCGACACTAAACACTAAAACTTAATGTCCTGCTCTACGATGTGCAACATCTCCTATAAATAGACCCTTACACAAGCATAGGCGACGACTGAAACTCTTTCAGAGCGCATCAACGTAACCCATCCATCGTTCAACCAACACAGGGGTGCTGTTTTATAAGAAAAAGGGGTCGGTTTGCCTTTTCAAGGGGCTCACTCAGTTTGACGTGTTCGCTCAGTTAACCCATTGATCTACAGCACGTGCGGGGGTGGATGTCAACAAGACGAACCCCCACCCCTTTCCCTCACTGTCTGTAACTACATCAATATAGTCCTACTTGACGAAGAAGCCTTCTGCCAGGACAGATTCGACTCTTTTAGCCCACCCTCCGTTTCTTGCCGAAAAAAAAAAAGGGGGTGCCCTTCCCCGAGGAACGTGCTGTTCTCGTAGACACTGCCGTATAGACAGAGCGAGAGGGGCAGAGTGTCACCGCCTCGCTCGCTCGGGGGCGCGTGACCGGTACACAATGCGTCCGTTCCGGACGCCTGAGTCCGACATCTGTCCGCGTTTTCGAAGCCCTCTCTCTCTCTTCCATCCATCTGCCCGGTGAGGCGCACGAGCTCACTGGCGCATGGCACCGAGTCCTGCCCGCTTTGCTAGGCCTAAATGTCAGCTCGCGCCCACTCGTATAAAAAAATAAATAAATGCATACTGTATGAATATACATGGTGGTACATATATTTTTGTCACTACCAAAATCTTACGGGGTAGTTACATCGAAGACTTTTATCGAAACCTTAGTAGTTGGTAAACCGACTTAGGTTATACTGTGAAAATCTTCTCAGGAACAGAATAATCAATTTGACTAACCATTACAAATAACTTTTTCAAGCATATCGGTTTAAAACAAAGAATCAATCAGACAGCAGATCATCTCAATAAAAAAAGAAGACTGTTCCGATAAACTACCCCCATCTGACAACTATATAACAAACTATCCCCATCTTACAATTTGTGACATTACCACTCTAGCAGCATTTATTGCATGTCATCATAACCGTTCCTAATTCACTATTTCATTTCCTTAACCCCAATTGCGTACAGTCACTTGACGAAATATTCCAACCATTAGATTTCTATACTCACATCATATCGCAGGTTTACATCATTAAGATTTATAGTCTCATATAACCTATTGTTGTCTGTAGAAATATTCTCACACAACCTAGCAGCTTCTCACATAGCCCAAACCCAACAATTTTTATAAGTCTCACAAGACTTGACATAGACTTCATCAACAAGACATCTACCTTTAAACTAGTCGGTTTTTCTATTTTTCCTTCGAACAATGACGACGATGCCAATAATATACACATGGTTAAAAAAACTACATCGCAAAATAATTTGCAAGTCATACTGCACACCAAGTTTGAATAAAAATGTCAAACTAGTAAAACGTGTATTTGTGAAATAGTTCGTAAATTAAAAATAACATCTCACTTTTGTATAGTACGGCATTACAAATTTTGCCCCTTTGGACTTTGGTTACATTTACAGTACCATTCATCAAATAGTTAAATCTTTACGTCACGTATTATACTTTTATTTTATACCACAGGCGTATGAAAGAATAACGGAGATTCGAAATGGTTAATCTTTAAGAGAGTATAATCTCAAAACTTTGTCATTTTTGGAACAAAGTCTAAAATCTGACAAAATTAACAAGAAAAGCGTCAATGCCTACCTGCCGGATTTCGTGATGATCATCTCGGTGCCGAGTTCGTGGAACTTGTCCCACAGGTCCTTGGTCTCCAGGTGACAATCGACAACGAGCAGCTCGTCACACGTGCATGGGGCAGGTACAGGAGCGGGGGGCCTGGATTCTGTGTCTCGATTATTTCGGGGTTCAGGACTGCTACTGCTCGTGGCCGAGCATTCGGCCACCGCCGGCGACAGGCGCGGCGAACACGGATCAGCCTCGCGAGGACTCGGTGGCACTGCCGATGCCACCGCACTCGACGGCGACAAATCTTCCGGTTTAGCTGTTCGAAACAGAAATTAAATCAAATTATATAGATATACATTTTTTTTAAATATATACATTTTATGCACACATGAAATGTTATAATTTGCAGTATTTAAAGTTATCCTGTATTAATACTGTACTAAATCTTGACACCTAAAATTAACACGACAAAAAATGTCTTGTTGCATACTGGAAAACATATTTTTTGGTTTAACCCAAATATACGGAAGCCTTGCATCATTTATTTATTTATTTATTTATTTATTTTAAATTTTACGTCTCATGGAGACGTTTTAAAATTTACAACGTACAGCATAAGACTATCAAACTAGATTGACCGGAATCAATTATAAGTCACCTCATATCAAAACTGAACAAAATCTTGTACAAACACATTATGCGGAACTTTTAAATCTCTATTAAGCTTATATTATTTTGTTGATTTTATGCAATTTTATACGGTTATTGTGGATACAGTATTATCTTTTTTTTTATTCGACTGCCTATGTTTTTATCGAGCCTACTGTAAAAAAAATAAAATAAAATTTTATCCCTTAAAAAGTAGATATGTATAACAAATGTAGCGGTACTTCAAAACCTTTTGAAGTAAACTTCAACAGCCTTATAATCATTTTATACATAATTAATATAATTTAATCTCAATTCCATATCCTCGACCACCGTATAATTAACGTGTTTTTTCACCTGTATGATCATCTTAATAATAATCATCACATTATAATTATTATATAGTGCCCTATACAATATTCCGATGCACAACAATTTTTTAAGGTTTTGACCAAAATCTCAAAAGTTCGGCTTGAAATTCTTCGGTGTTAATACGAATTGGGTTAAATAGTAGGATGAGGGGTTATGGACGATGAAACGAGCAAGAAACGTGCGTGCCAACACACACTCGTAGCATTACGTAGTAGTACAAAATCCATACTCTACTCACAATCCCCCCATTCGACCGCTCCAATTGACCTCATTTGTAACAATAACGCTGGCCAGAATCATGGCGCGCGATGAAAGCCACTTTTCGACGAAGAACCAAACGCCAAACACAACCCAGACACACACCGGCATTGGCAATTAAAACCCCCCAAAATCACTGGATGGAATAAGTATAAACTCCCTTATTACAGGGCAAACATTTTTACACCTTTAAAAAGTAACCTTTTTAGTTTCTCCATCCAGCATCCTTTAATCGAAGCCAAGTTTTACAATTTTCTACTGTGTAGTAGATCATAGGCAATCCCTAAAAGGGGGTTTCACACGTCAAACTTTTTCAATCAAATTCCATCGATTTCAACCGTTTCTGACGTCATACAGACATCCGGGCGCGTTTCAGCGCTTTTGTTGTGTTTCGATGTTTGACCGAAAGCACGAAAACGCGCCCCGACGAGTGTATGACGTCAGAAAAACAGTGAGAATCGATGGAATTTGATCGAAAAAAATTTGACGTGTAAAATGGGCTTAAAATCAATAATATACAGTATGCAAAAAAAATAAATCAATAACAAGACTATTTATCTCTCACATTCCCTGCGTGACATTATTTTTTATTGACAATAATAGTACGTTACAACTTTTCATCTGCTTCTAACGTATACTCAAATAACGCTACTCTCTCTCTGTACATTACACAATATCATCCTAGGACGCAATTAAAACTTCGGCAGAGCGATGAATTGACATCCTATGTCAATTAAGCCCAATCCATAACTTCAAAAATACTAATAATAGAGGAGGCAACTGGTAAGCCATTTTAAATATAAAAAATTTTCAGGGTCAACCTTAAAACAAATTGGCAGTATTTGCGCCACGAATTTTCTCCCCTCACATGAAATAAGATCCACGACTTAATTAGAAACTCACACAACATTTGGCCCCGGGCCGGGCCCCTGTATAAAAATCCTGTAACATTACTTTTTTTTTTTCATAATAATAATTTAATGTATCAAAATTTATTTTAAAAATATATATAACTAAAAATACACACTTTACATTTTTTTTTAAAAAAAAATATACATTATTAACTTAACATTAGCAAATCGTTAAAAAGTTTACAACGTGTTCCGAGAAAGAAAAAAATAACTTCCTATGAAAATGCATGTAAAGTATATTAATGTTAATAAATTTTTTTTATTAAACTTTTCTATCCTGTTATTAAACAATATTAAACGAGTTATTCTTCCTCGTGATCGTTCTTTTACGATCTACCAAACGGCATCGTTGATCGTAAACAAGTTATAACACTATCGACAAAAAATAATAATAATAATAATAAAACAAAAAATGTTCACTAACGCACGAGTTAAAAACATCCGACTACAATAAACCCAATGTCGTACGTACGTACGTCGAAAAAGTGTCCACGTCTATGTAAAACGCACCAGAATCGAATTGATAATTATAATCATTATGACACGTTGTAACAAAGGCAATCTTTGATGAATGAATCGATCATCAACTTTTCAAACAAGTTTCCTTCCTCGAGGGGATTTTGGACATAGGTTCTACTTAATAGCTCAACAACACTTAAGGGTCGTTCCGATGGTGAATAAGTATTCTAAATGAATTATAATTCCTTCTTTTTATTTTCGGAAGCGAAACTAAACATTGAGACTGTCATCGTTCGTGTTCAGACAAAGCTAATTATACACTACCGTGATAACTACAATCCTTCTCACTATAGAAACGCTCCACACGCAAACGTTATTATTTATTTATAAGTTGGTCGGTTTTGTTTTTTTTTTGTCTCCACCTTTCACCATATTCTATCAAGCAATAATTAAACTAATAAGCAGCACTTTCGCCACAAAGCTGTAATACGACCATAGTCTATAATATACAGGGTGTTCCTGAAATCACTATTTGGCGAAACCTTAAAACGAATTCAAGTGTTTAAAAAATAATAATTGCTTCCTGTGAAGCGATTCATTGAATCCGGTGATTACGATCACTTTGAGACTGCGCTTTTTAATAACAATAACTAGCGGATTAAAAATACATTAAACAGTGTTTTGAGATCTTTTAATAACAATAACCAGCACATTAAACAGTGTCTTGGGACCGACTGATTATCAAAATACAGTGGTATTCGGTTATTATAATCACAGATAGTGTTGGCTATTGTTATCATTATCAGTTACGGTTCCAACACACTATTTAATGTTTTGCTTCCATTCTTTAATGTTATCCAGCCGGCTATTGTTATCAAAAAAGCACTTGTCCCAAAATGATCACAATAAGCAGATTCCGCTGTATTTTATTTTATTTGCTCGATCATTGATAAATCAAAATGATATAACATCCAACAAATCGTATATGATACATATATAATAAAAGAAATAAAATTATGTAATAGCCGATCGTTAGCATCATTCGTGATTAAAAATAACCGGGTTCCACTGAATTACTATTACTTCAACAAGTTTTTATTATTCTCGTATATATTATAATATATTGTTTAAAAGTGGAGAAATAGGGGCCCACCGCAAATACCAATTAGTAACAGTGATGACGAATTGAAGTTTTCGAAGAGTGAAAAAAAATAATACATTCTTATTTTTTTTTTGGCAAGAGTAACGAAAAAATCTTCAAGTGAATAAAAACAGAAATGTCAACAAAATAAAAAGCCAACACAACTAAACAACTTAAAAGTCAAGCAGTTGTAAATATATCATTGCAACTGTGGAGGGTCCTGATTCATGTTCACATTTTTTCTTCTTCCCATCTACTTTTTTCA
>JAQIWH010008626.1:0-10057 GCA_034695005.1 Cryptops parisi | reverse complement strand
TTAATTATATATATTAGGGTGACAATATTTTCAAATATCGATGTAAAATATTGATATGTTGATATCATTTCGTTTGGCTACACATACCCAAGCTTGTATAATCAGATTTCAATGTAGGGAAATTGGATAAGAAAAACTTCTTTTTATATGATAAATAAATAACTTAAAATGATAGATAGCATCACTGTGTCTACGTCTTATTGGTTGATATTTTTAAAAAACGGGACAAAAGAGCATCTCGAAATGCTTTTTTCGGGACACGGGGATTGTGTTGGAAACCCGGGACGCCTAATCACTCTATCTATATACAGAATATACAGAATATAAAAATATATATTTATAAAATTTAACCGGAAAATACCACAAAATCGAATCCAATTTAGGATTTAACTATACAATTATAAAAAAAACTAATTATATAATAAAAATAATTTCAATATAATAAAAAAATATATAACATTATTATGTTACAGTTTATTTTAAATTAATACTTAATCATATTTAAAATACGGTTAGTAATAAATAATATTAATTTTTATTAAGTTAGAATATTGTTTATTATATTTTAAAACATTGTTCATAATACTTTAATATTATATGGAATTTTCGTAAAATCCGTTTATTTTAATCTAAAAAATAAAATCTAATCAATGTTCCAATTAATTAATAATAGCAAAGTACACTATAGCAATAATCATCCACAACAACACTTATATAATGATGATATTGAGATGAGTCACGTGATCTGAACATCACATGAACATCAAAATAATTGACGTGATCGCGACAATCATTGCATTTTAAACCCACTGTCACGTGATCTAGTTTATTATTTTTAGTTAATCGATATTAGGCCTACACATTGGTTACATTTTAAGTCGGGCAACAAAGCCCATTTCATGTCCCCGGTTTTCGAATTTTGAAAAATTGATGCTTTTCCGTGTTAACCAAGAAGCCGCTTGTAGCGCTAGTCGTCAGACATGGAGGTGGTTGTTATTTTTAAACTATGGGTCAATATACTAATTTAGGTTAGTTAAAAATGGTTATCATGTTCATTAGCATATATTTCATTATATATAAAATTTGAAATCAAACTAACTATAAAATTATACAGGGTGACTCAAAACCGCTGTTTGCAAACGCAATTTATCCATGTGCGATAACGATAAGTTTAGGAAGGGTTCAAAGATCAGCCCAATCGTTGAAGGCCAACAATTTTTTACCATTTTTGCAGTGATTACATTTTTCAAGTAAACCACATAGCTTATGTCTCGGAGGAGCCAGACGTTTACCACCCTGTATATGTTCTAATTAACCGTCTAATTGAAACGGAACAAACAAACAAACAAAACAATACGCCGCACTAGCTTTAAGGCACTACTAGCTTTTATAAAAACTTCGCTTTGATGATGTGCCAAAGAAGAAATACCAAGAATAGTTTGGGACGGCGAGACACAGCATCAGACACACGAATAAAAACCATTGTTCGGCTATTCACTTTTTTGTTTGACCCAAATTTAAATTAACTAACCATATTTGGTTATAATATTACTAGGTAGAAAGTAAACCGTCGTCAATAAACGACGACGGAAAGTTACGAGTTTGAAGGTTAAAAAGTTGTTATGGTGGTGAACCCGGTGGCTACAGCATCAACGATTGTAGAAAATAAAGTCAAAAGAAAACGAGATAAATCGAAATTCGCTTAAATCAAAAATCGCATAAATCGAATGTGAAAAAAAAATAATTGTGTAAATTTCCAAAACAAACAAAAATTTATCTACTCAAAACACGCAGAAATTGAATGTCGAAGATTGCATAAATTTTAATTCGCAGAAATAATAAATGGAGGAGTTTTGTATTATGTATATGTTAGTATGTACATAGAGTAGGGCCTATATCTGTATAGGGCAGTACTGTAGATAAAGTGTAGGCCTATGCTTAAAAAAAAACAATTTTGTTTTTTTGACTTTCCTTGTATTTGTTTGATTTTTGTTCCTTTCTTTTCTACAATCTGCTAAACTCCTGTGAATTTCAAAGCGTTCTACACAGATAAACAGATCTGCGTCAATATATAGTAACTGAAAGTAACTATTATAGCTAGAAGTAAAACTCCATCGATAAAAAAAAACAAAAACTAGAAGTAGGCCTAAATCGGTCATTAATGACGGGGAAATTTACACTCACATAGTTATGGTGAGAACCTCGTGCATTTAAAGCGTTCCACACAAACAGATAGATAGATACACGGATCTAATTAATTATCATCTTCTTAAAACGCCATGTTTAAAACCCATCTCAAATCCCGCAACCAATCGAAGAAGAACCACATCACCTTTAAAAAATGGTTACCTGTTTATAGAGAGAGCACGCGCTTAAAAAGGCTCGCGATGCCCAAAAAATCACGTTCCCAAAGGACTCGATGAAGCGTGAAGAGCCACGCGTTCAGCACGTGCACAGGTGTAGTGACCAGTCATGTGATCGGTCGGAACGTGTTGATCACGTGACTGGTTTTCTCTCTCCTTTTTTTTTTAAATTGTATGTGTAGCGCTATAGTAATGCTGGCTGGCTAATCAAGACGTATATTGTTATGCTAATTAAACGTTTAATTATGCATCCTTACGTGTAGAAAGTGGTTAAAGCTCAACTAGATGATTAGGCTAAACGGTTAAAATGGTTAATGAGGATAAGGAGTGATAAAATTATACGGGGAGAGGGATTTGGTAAAGCATTGGGGAGATCGGTGATAGTTTGGACTTTAAGATATAGGCTATATCTTAAGGTTTTATTTACACAAAAATTTTATTTTAATTAATAATGTAACCAGTAAACATTAGTACTATCTTTAAAAAGTAATTAATTTTTTTTTATACAATTTAGAAAATAGTTATCAACACATTAACAGGGTAAATTAAGGGATCTTAATCATGCTACCTTTATAAGTTCTTATTTTCTTAAATTAAAACGTCAAGTACGTATAAAATTAAATATAGTATTAAACCTTACAATATCATACTCCTATGTCATAATTATATAACTGATATAATGAAAAGTTAATTAAAAAATATTTTTATATAAGCATCAATTCCTCAACATAAGTTCCTCGACTTTTTCATCTCAAACTCTTCCATCACCTGATTTAAACATATAGTTAAGTTCATTTACTAAGTTTAATAACTAAAGAAACTTAATTAAGGTTCTATGTTACTGTTACCGGCAAAGTATAGAATCCATACATTATACAGATGTATAGCATGAATAGACTTTCCACAAAATGTCTAACATATTTTTTGCAAATAAGCTTATTTCATCGTGCTTTCCATACGTTAGGCATTGTATGGAATGCCTAGCTTTTGTTTTGGCAAAGTATGGAATATCATTATTTATACACATACTTTGGTTAGCTTCGGTTAGTTATCGTTTGGTTACTTAAAACGTAATTTAATACATATGTTCGTTGAGCTTGGGTAGTTAATAATACAATTCTCATAACAAAAGTTTTAAGCCTGGAAATTTTAGGCTTAAATCTAAATCTTACCTAATACCACTATTTCAACGCTATTTCTTACTTTGTCCAAAACGGTAATAGGCCCAAGCTGGTAATAGGCCAAGCTGGTAATAGGCCAAGCTGGTAATAGGCCCAAGTCTCGTGGGAAACGTAGACCTGATTTCAAACTGCTCATTTAAGTATTGTTGTAATTGGTTGTTAAATACACGATTTTAATATGGGTAGACTACCCAAGACCCTAGCATATGTTAACCAACAAAATTAGACCCTCTCTTAAATTTCTAGGCCTCCTCTCAACTCATAGGTCCATGCCCAAAAATAAAAAAGTTCTAAACAAAAGTTAACTTCAATTTTCGGAAAATGGTAAAAACACTCGTTTCTGTATTTTTAGAGTAAAAACCTAAATGCCAATTTTCACACCTTCGGTTTTTGGGATCAAATTTTCACATCTTCGGTTTTTGAGATATATGTGCCCTCTAAAAAAAAAACTTCATCCCTGTTTTTCACCCACTTAGGGATGGAAAATTTCAAAAAATCCTTCCGTAGTGGGTGCTTACATCATAAAAACAACGTTTCTAGTTTCTAAGAACTACAAACATGGAAGACTAGAAGAAGAAACTTAGAACTAGAAGAAGTTTCTAATGTTTCTCCGAATTTCACGTTTCTAGGTTAAACGGTTTGAGCTGTGCGTTAATGAGTCAATCAGGCAACTTTGTTTTATATAGCCTACCGGCATAGAGATTATACTCATACACTGTATACATATGTATGATGTCTTATATACAGGGTGTTCCAAAAGCTTGGCCCATAGATAATATTTCGTTTAACATTGATTCCTATGATTGCACTTTAAATCAGCGACTTATAATATACACCATAGAAGAATATAGGCACCAATGGATAACCTGACAAAATAAATTGAAGCCATAATAATAAAAAATACTATTTGTAGTATTTGTTAGATCTTGTGTTGAACATGTTCGAAAATGTATTGAAGTAAATGGATATCATTTTGAACATTTATTGTAAACTGTAAACAATACATTAAATGAAAAATCCTTTTATGCTTTTCCTATGGAACCAAACTTTTGGCACACCCGGTATAGTAAAGTAACTGAGTGTAGTTAACAAAATTAAAAACCGAATAGAGGTACATTAAAAATGCCTTTTTAAGCATACTCTTTATATACTATCATATTCAAATATATACTGTATGTACATAATGCAAAAACTCCATTCTGCATTTTTCGATATATGCGAATTAAAATTTATGCTTTCTGAGTGATTCGATACTTATGCGATGTTTTGAGTAATTTCCATTTTTGATTTCTGCAATTTTCGATTTATAGATGAGATTTTTTTTGGACTTATGCGGTTCATGTTTTATGCGTATTTTTGGTACAATGGACTATACAGTATATTCTCATAAACGACTGTAGGTGACAATATACGTTCAAACTCACAAACTCACAAGTGAAGCTAATATGAAGAGTAGGGCTAATTAGGCGATTTATTTGTTTTTTTAAGTTTGTAATCGATATTTATATTTCGATTATCACAACGGATAGTTGAATTTGTATCTGTTGTGAAAAAGCACTATCAGTAGTAAATCTTATTATTATGTTGAAAAGGATATTGAGTATTGTTTAGGAATCGCGATATATCCTTGTGCCGATTTGTGTACTTTTTAATCGCATCCATTTGGCCACAATCTTTTAATCGTCAGTCTTTTCAACCTAACCTAACTATATTTATATAATCGTATATATATATATATATATATTCGATCGGCGATTAAAAGATTGTGGCCAAATAATTCCGATGAAAACACCATTCTCCCCTTGAACCTATGATATGTACGGTAATTAATGTTACAATTTTTATAATCTAAGTTTATTTTTTTTTTTCCAGTTATTGACACAAATTTTGACCAATTAAAACAGACTTTTATAATTGTTTAATCAGTAAAATTAAAATAAAAAAAAAAGGTGGCAAAAAACTTTAAAAAATGAATCACTTCAGCAAAACTAACGATTATTGCAATTCATTGCCATTATAAAATTTGGCGTCGACGTTTTTTGATGTTTCTTCTGAAACGATCACATTACAATTGAAAAAAGACCCTAAATTGTTACACGCAAACGTTACTGTAGTTTATAGGTCTTCTGAACTCAAGTGCACTTCTCCATAAAAAAAAATACAGACTCTACTCACTTAACGACATACCTGTTTAGCGACCTCTCGGACTTATTACCAGTTTTCCAGCTATATATATATTTCTATATGTGTACTTTATTGTGCACCTGAAACCACTACATTTTGAAGGATTCGATGACTACAAATGTTAATCTGAACGTCTTTTTTGATTAGGAGTGAACTTTGATTTGTTTGGTGTACATCGTGTACAAGTATATACTTTTTACTGATTATGTTTTGTACTGAGCTCCTCGCTTAACGACCTAATCGTAGTAAACGGAACCCGGTCGTTAAGTGAGGAGAGGTTTGACTATCACAAGTTACTACCAGAATTGAAAAATAATTGTGAATTTGAAAAAAAAAAGTTATTGTTTATTTCTTGGGTTTTTCTGAGTCATTTGAAAAGAAATATTTTTCGGTTTAAAAATTTATTGTTTTGGACGTTTGATCCGTTTTTAAGGCGGCTTTTCCTCAGCAGACCTTTCGACTTTTTTTATCAATGTAATTCATTAATTTTTTTTTCAGCGTTTTCATTGACCCAGCGTTATTGCGCATTTAATAAATTGAAGTGCAAATATGTTTTTAGACTTTCATACCCACTGGCCAGCACAAAAAAAAGATCTTGCTTCGCTTTAAGGCGGTTGTCGCTTTACTAATCTAGTTCCTAGCCAGCCGTATTAGCAAAGTATGCATTGTCTAAAAAAAGTTAAAAATTAAAAAGTATCAATACTATATTGTAAACACCTATAGGATGTGATGTACCACTAAAGGTTGTAAGTAAATACTGGAAATACTTTTTATACTCTTCATATTAACTTCACTCGTGAGTGAGTTTGTACATATAAAAACAAAACGACTCGAGTGATTTTTATAAATCTATGGAATGGATTAGTCTACCGAGTAACATTGGCTAATGGGTGTCATTGAAAAACCAACATAGCGGACGCTACATGCCATATATGCATTATTCTTTAGACCCACCTATAGGCTAAATGGCTCGATGGATTTTGATGAATAATGTGTCCACGGATCCGTCTTATTCTCACGAGTGACACTGGCTATATGGCATTAATGAAAACCAATATGGCGGACGTTATATATCAGTATATATAGATTGTGAGTGCGTTGTAAGTTTCTACATACAAATACAAGACGACTCGGTGAATTTTGATAAGTATGGTGTTTATGGATTTGTCTGAGTTTATCGAGTAACACTGGCTATGACGTCAATGAAAAACCAATATATGCATTATTCTTTAGACCCTTCTACAGGCTAAATGGCTCGACGGATTTTCATGAATGAGGTGTCCACGGATCCGTCTTAGTTGCACGAGTGTCACTGCTCATATGCTGTTAATTAAAAACAAATATGACGTACGCCGGTATATAAAGAGTATGCTTAAAAACTACTTGTTAATAACAATAAGTGAAGGACTAATTTCAAAGATAAATTTGGAAAACAATACTTAACTTTTGGAACACCCAGTGGAACACCATTTTTGGAAACAAGCCTGTTTCAACACAAATACTTATAACTAGTGAACTGCAATTGTAACATTCTGTAAATTTTAAACTTTTCTTATAAATTTGTTGTAACTTCATATATAATCATTTAATTTGTATATGAAACATACAAATTGTATATTTATAACACTGCACTGCTTCTCTTAATTTTGCTAGTGTACTACAACGATAGTGCACTAACAAATATAATCGATTTATTTATTTATTGAAACAAAGTAGTCAAGTATAAAGTCACATCAACCAATCACGAAGCACCCTGTATAATTTCTAGTAACTTTTTATTCACATGAATTTATAAACTGGAGTTATGATAACTGCTATTTTAAACATGAAAACTATAATTAATTTTTAATATAATAATCGGGTTGTAGTTTAACAATCCAAAAGCCTTGTATATAAAAACGTATATAACAAAGAAATTTTTATATATATATATATACAGTGAACCCTCAAAATCCGAACGGTTCGACTTACGAACAACTCGAGATCCGAACACAGAATCGAGGAAAATCTGGGTTCGAAATCCGAACAAATACTCGAAATCCGAACAAAAAATCAAGTGGGCCGTTTTAAAAATAGACAAAAACAAATGACATAAGAAATGTTAATAAACCACAACCCCTCAACTAGTGGATTACAAGTGGGAAAAAGGCAATTCATCTTTTATCGGACAGTAAACATTGCACACATTGCCTCCTACTATTATCATCATCATTTTCTACTATTATTATTATTATACAATATTTTTACTATTATTATTATACAATATTTTTACTATTATTATTATACAATATTTTTACTATTATTATTATTGTACAATATTTTTTATGTATGTAGTATTATTAAATTAATAGCTTAATTTCAACATTCAACTGTTGAAATTAAATATACTTGTTTTAACATTATTTACCAATATAATTTTAAATAGGCACTTGAAATGTTTTATATTGGGTAAATTTTGGGGGGGGGGGATCTGGAATAGATCGATTTAATTTACATTATTTCTTGTAAATAAACTAAACTCGAAATCCGAACAACTCGAAAACCGAACCGTGTGTCCTGTAACGGATTGTGTTCGGATCTCGAGGTCCACTTGTACTGCGTAGCGAGTGGCGGGAACTCACTACGCAGTTAGCCTCGCTTCAGGGTTATTTTAAGAAACTTTTTCACACACATTGCGATATAAAATAAAAAATCCCCACGTCAAACTTGAAGTATAAAACTATAAAAACTATACGGTCAACTTCTTTCGTATATAGGCTAACTGCTACCACTGTCAGGCGCATCCATGGGGGTGTTTGGGGGATTTAAACACCCCCCGAAAATTCAAAAATGTGTAAAAAAACAAACAAAACAAAACAAAAAACCTGGCCAATAAATGGGAAAACAATGCACAATTCATTTCAAAACCTCTCCCGAAAATCTTAAAACACCCCCCCGAAAACAAAAATCCAGAATGCGCCTCTGCTACCACTACCGTTACAACCACTACTACTACTACTCGAAAATACACGTTTTACTATAATTTTTACTACGCACGCGCATAAAGATCGATAGTAAAAACACCCTTTACGAAAAAATTGGGGGTTTTACAACTTTGTAACGTGAAACATTTTAACCACGATAATTTCCAATGGCCACCCCTAATGTGAAAAATATATATATATACATGTATATAACACATTTGTGTTCAATAATTAAAAGCAAATACATTTCGATTCGACATAATTTTTTAGGAGCACATTTTTCCCCCCCACAAAAAAAAAAATGTTAGGCCTACTTTTTTCTTTTTTTTTTTTTTATATCGTAACAGAAAATTTAAAAGGTTCCTATTGGTGGTTTTAATGGAGGGGTTTTAGGGTGTTGATTTTTGGGATTTTTCAGGAACCTGCTGAAGAGCGTAGTTCACTATAGTTACATATGGAATGTGAAGAAAAAAAATAAGATAGAGGATAGGGAGGAGAGTAGCGTAAGGAAACGTGTTACTTACCACTAACTCCGTAGTAGTAGTAGTAGAGTAGGCTAGTTAGAAGACGGAGAATGAACGATGAGGCGAGTGTTGATGACGTAGAATGCCATCTGTTGGTAGTGAAGGGAAGGTGGGGCTCATCGTAAATGACGTCACGAGGGAGCGTGTATCAGGGGTTCCCAACCTCTTGAAAGCTCATTCCCACGAATTTGTACCCCTAATATTAACGATTAATATTCGCCTGATATTCGGCGAACTCTTAATACATTTTGTGATTAAAAAATAACAAGTTACAATAAGAAAACTAAACATTTATTTTATTACTAAATAATGTTAAAAACTGATATTTTTTGAATAATTTCACAACTTTTGATGTCTTTTACACTGCTGACATTACGAACGTTTTTCCGCCATTACTCGAATTTTTTGGCGTGTCCTAAACTTCCTGGCGCGTACCCCACGTTGGAACATGCTGCCTTTAAAAGGGTGAAAAACAACTTGAATTCAAAATATACAAAATTGTAAAAATGTGTGTAAAATAAATTGTTATTATTACATTTTATGTTATCTTATAGTATTTTCATTTTATACCGGTATTTGAAAAAATACATTATCCGAACCATGGGTGTTCATAAAACCGATTTGTTCGCATAATCTGGACATTAGTAGTTTATGTGCATGTATGAAAATAAAAAGTCGTTTTCTATGTTTACAAGTACAACATAAGCCTACTGTACATTTATATTTTATTAATACATATTTCATTGAAAAATTCATTAATAAATTAAACCGACAAATAATTTTGTTTAAAAGGATGAAAAATTGGTTGACTAAAAAAAAGAAATAAAATCTTTTATATTTCT
>JAQIWH010008625.1:0-10058 GCA_034695005.1 Cryptops parisi | reverse complement strand
CCCCACTCCCTTCCGGTCTTCCATGGGCCCTACCAAATTGCTTCCCGGGCCTTTTTCAGTGTCCAGTCCGCCACTGACTGAGGAGCATCAGTATGTACATGTATACATACATACATGTACGTACGTATTTACGTACGTATGTACGTATGTATGTACGTATGTATGTATGTATGTATGTATGTTTCTTTGTTTTCTCCTACAGACCAAATAGATTGATGGATTTTGATGAATGAGGTGGCAATGGTTTTGCCTCAGTTTCAGAAGTGTCACTGAGTATATGCAGTCAATTTAAAATTAATATGGCAGAAGCCATAGTTTATGCGCAGTTGGGTTGTGTATTTTTAATGAGCAATCTTGTTTCATTTTTTGTTTGGTTATTTGGAACTTATTAAATTGGTCAACATAAATTGGGGCTCCTAAAAATTAATCTTTACTGGTAGGTTTTTTGTTGTGTTAAATAGTTGACTAGAATTTGGGGCCCTCTAGGCTCAGGGAGTCCTACTCCTGCGCTTACTGCGGATACCTATAAATCCGCCTCTGTAGTAGTGTGTTTCTCTCATTTCTACAATACAGTAGTCAGAATACAGCACATTTGCGCTCAGTTAATTAGTAAAACAATTATGCTAGTAATGATAATAATACAGTACCGGTATAGTGATAATTATAATGCAGTATAGTTTACTGATAGTTTACAAGAGAATTTACTGTACATTAATTAAAAAACTAGCGATATACAACATTTAGTTTATAAAGATGTGAAAACATTTGTGTTAGCATATATTTTTACGTCAAGAATGCATTTTCAAAAAATCACATGAATCAATATGCAAACTTTTTTAAATAGTTTCCTTATATTCTAGTTCAAGTTCCTAGGGTTTCTTATACACAGTAAAAGACACCCTACAACAGCTCTTCTGCATGTTACCCATGCTATTCAGTGGAGTTATTTTGGTTCATAGATGTTTTGCATTTTTAAATTCTTATTTAAATTAACACACAACAACTGAAATAACTCCACTGAATAGCGTGGGTGGAAGCTGTTGTAGGGGCAAGATGCCTTTTACTGTCAATTGTTGCATACATTTTTATTTCGGTTAGATTGTTTGAAATAGTTAAACAAAAGTGGATTCCGACTAAATGGGCTCGTGGCTTTAACTTTCAAAATATGACTTGGTAGCTGACTCATAGATTTCAATGTAACAATGCTACTTGCGTAAAAAAATTTTAAGGTCGTCAGATTTCATTGTTCAGTTCTCGTGCAAGCGCATGCCCACATGCACTTCCGTACAAAAAAATGTAATGCAACTTTTCTGTTTACTCCCAGGCGTCTGTCCCCCCGGTGACCACTGTTAAAGATGTTTTCACATTGAAAATGCAAAAATGTACCTCATATTGGGTGGGCACTCATTCTTGTACTTCAAGAAGTATGATTCTATAAAAGGAGATAGTTTAAGACACCACATCTGGAAATTCGATAAGTAAATGCCTATTAGGATACTCGTACATTTTATTACTTAAAATTTTTTTTATGAATGTTTGTTTTACCATTGAGTTGCTCATAAAAAATAACTGGTCTAAATCGTATGTGATGATTGAAATTTGAGTGTTTTTTTGTTTTTCCACATGATGGCGATGCCACATTTGCAAAGCCTGCAAATAACAATGGTAATAAAGTATTAGGTGATATAAGTAACATACCACATTACCACAACACATTATTTTGCCTTTCAATATAGTATGAAAATTAACCAATAACTAGAGGTCAGCCTTTTTGCAGCCTTTGACCCATTGAAATGAAAATCTGTAAAAATATGAAAATTTGCATAATATTAACTTCTTCTGCAGCTGACAAAAACCATGTTGGAAGTCTGAAAATATATTATTCACTCTGGCATATTCAGTATTGTAAATGAAATATATGTGACAGTAATTCAAAAAGTTAAGTTTATTATTATTTTACATATTGAATAAAAGCTATTTTTGGGACACATATATCATCCAGAACAAGAACTCTTACCTCAAATGCAATTTGAATTCCCCCTTCAGTTGTAATTAAATCTTGCAATGACTTACTGCTTATTTTCTGCAAAGAAAACGTTTCTTTTGTTATTTATGAATGCATTCTTGAATATTTCAAGTTCTAGTTGGATAGCTTTTATAAGCATGTTCACCTTACACTGTAAATGAACTTTTTTCAAGTTCCATTAAGGGACATTGACAAGTAAATGAATGTCTAGAAAAGTGAAGGGGCTATCCTCCAATGATGGAGGGATTAATTTAAGAGTTGCTGAACTTTGTCATTCATGGAGATCAGCCAGCAGCTGCATTTTGAGACAGAGAATAGTTTTTCATCGGCAGAGATGAAAAACGAGTTCCTTTCTCGGTCGGTATCTTGTCGTAATGAAGGCGCTTGCATGTCTTGGGCATTACCAAAACCAACCATTCCCATCCTCATCTTTTTTTGTTTTTGTTTATTTATTCATTTTTTATTTTATGTTTTTCATGTCTTCCCTATTCTCACCTTTTTTATATTATTAAATTTTATTTTATTTTTTCCCTTTCCTGGGGAGGATACCTTGTCACTGTGGGTTGCGACTTCAGGTGGCACTTCTTGTGGTGGGAGGGGGTGAAGCTTAAAGTTCCCAGGGTGGCATGATGGGGAGAATTCTAGTGACTTGGTTTACGGGATCAAGGATTGTGTGGCCCTCTCGTAGAGGCCTTAAGCCTAAGAGCTATGGGAGAAAGAGGGATGGCACCTAGCCATGCCACGGTCACATGTCCTTCCCCCTCGGTTCACTTAAAACTACCCTGGGAAGAAGCATGCGTAAAAGTTTTGAGAACTTGCCTCGAAGTTTTGCTGACCCAGCGTCCAGAAAAAATGGGCCCCCCTGACCGCGGTTGACAGTCTTCCAGAAACTCAAAACTTACGATGGTCGCGACTAATGATTTTTTCCCCTGCAATAGAGAGGCCTTTTTTTTCTTTGAGAAAAAAAATGATTTCTCCCTAATGACTGGATCAGAGCATTACAGGAAATCCTCTGCCAATCATCGCCCAGTTCTTCTCAACAATCAAACTCGTTTATTTGTAATCTCTCAGTTCACTGATATTTTTACGTTTGTTTCCTCTATTGGCCTATCGTCATCCAGTGTTCTCTGTTTTTGCACCTTGACGAGGTTGACGTTTCCAAGTTGTGCAATGGCAGCCTTCTGATCAAGACTTGCAATACTAAACAAGCTCGTGCCCTGTCATCTCTCCAATCTTTTGCTAACTTCCTGGTTATGGTGTCCATTCACTAATCTTTTAACTCCAGCAAAAGAGTTGTCTATTGTAAAGATATTTTATGTTGTTCTGACAAAAAACTTTTAAAAAACTCTTGAATCCTGTTCAAGTTCTTAATCCAGTCTTGTTCTAAACTCCCATGTTGTCTCAACTGCTCAGGCTAACATCCTGCTTGGTCTGCAGCATGTCCTCGTTTTTAGGCCGCAAAAATTTATTCAGCAGATACATGTTACTCGAAACCTTTCATTTTCTGAGTGAAACACCTGCCGTGTTTTATACGCTGAAAGCAGCAAGCCCTCGTATGGTTTTGTTGCTTCAACATCTTTTGCTTCGTAGCTTTCTTCACGTTCTGCAACCATTTGGATTTTGTCCGTGGCATCTAAACCTCTCTGCCCCCAGCGGTCATTTTGTTTCCTACTACTCGTCTTTCTCCATTTTTTCTTTTCCCTCCTCCCCCTTTCTTCCCTTCACTTCTCCTCATTTCCTTCTACGTTATGGAAGCCTTGTAGTCTCTATCCCCTCTCCGCTCCTCCACAACCAATTCTCTGACTTCCCTTAACAGCACAAAACATGTCCCGGCTACCGGCATGGAATCTAGCACGACCACCTTGAATTATCTGGAAAGTACAACGACCTGTCCACTGTCAGTCAAAATGTTTTTTGCACTTGTTCGAAAAAGACCAAAAAAAAAAAAAGAAAAGTTAAATCCGTGTCTTTGCAATCCGATTCTACTTCTCTTTCACTATTTTATGTCTCTTCTCCAGTAGAACTATAATGGTCTCCACACTTGTGCTTCCGAATTTTGTGCTTTTCTTTTAGTACCCTGTCATCAATCTCTGTTGCGTTTGCCTCTAAAAGACCAATCTCAACTCTGGAGATTCATTCCTTTTGCCTTGTTACCAACTCTTCTGACAAGTCATTCTTTTCACCCTTTCCTGTGAAGGTGTCCTGATGGCAGTTCACCAGGAATTTGCCACAACCTCTGTTCACCTCTCCACTCAGCTGCAAGTTATCTCAAATACCTGCTGCCTTTTGTGCCAAG
Source organism: Cryptops parisi (assembly GCA_034695005.1). Lineage (NCBI taxonomy): Eukaryota > Metazoa > Arthropoda > Chilopoda > Scolopendromorpha > Cryptopidae > Cryptops > Cryptops parisi. The sequence goes on along the minus strand of JAQIWH010008625.1, from coordinate 5,736 downwards.
TGACCCTTCGTTTCTTATACTTTCCACCTGACCACCACTCCCATTGTAGCCAACTCCCAGACTTCTTTGAAGAACTACTTCATCCATGGTGACTTCAACGCTTATCATACAGTCTGGGGATATACCAATAATTCGCGGTGAGAGAGCTTGCGGGCCTCTGTCCGCGAGCTATGCCAGCGAGAGGGTTTTTCCTCGTGTCAGGGTTACCCAAGCTGGATAAGTCAACGATGGAGGCCAGACCAAGATCGACTGGGATAGGCAATATAGACCATTGTGGTTAAAAACCGTTTCTTTTTCTTCTGGCGTCGAACTCCGCGGCTTCACGGTGGCGGAGGGGAACGGTAGGACAGGCGTGAACGTGCCTGTTTTGAAGGATGTAGTCAGTCGAATGTAGCCTTCCCCTTTCACGCCTTTTCCTAACTCCTCTACACTTTCCCCTCCTCCCTCTTTTTTCTGGCTTCAACTTTGAGCCCTTCTTTCTGACACCAGTCCCCATTGCGTCTGCCTCCAAGAGACTAATCTCCACTCTGCTGACTCTTTCCTTCTGCCCGGTTACCAACTTTTCTGAAATGACATTCCTCTCATTCTTTCTTGTGGGGGTGTCCTAACGGCAGTTCACCAAGATTTTGCCGCACATGCTGTTCCCCTTTCAACCCAGTTGCAGGCTGTCGTAATTACTTGCTACTTTCCATGGCGAGTTACACTCTGCTTTGTATATCTTCCACCTGATCGGTGAATCTTTCGCCAAGAGATTATCGATCTTATTGAAGAGTTACCACGCCATTTCTTCTCCTTGGAGATTTCAATGCTCATCATTATACCTGGGGGTGTGCCGATAACTCGGCTTGTGGTGTTGCTCTGGAGCGACTGTGTGCAGACATGGATGTTTGTATTCTTAACGATAGGTCATACACTCATCTTTCTGCTGCTTACCGCAGCTGGAGTGCTATTGACTTATTGCTTTGCAGCCCAGCTGTTGTGCTTTTGGTTGATTGACCAGTTTATCAGGATTTGTGTGGGAGTGATCATTTTATCATCATCCAATTACATCAAGATGATAGCCTCTTGAAGCACCAGGTCATTGGGTACTGCAGCATGCTGATTGGACACTTTTCACCAGTCTTGTTGAATGAGATGAGATTGATCTATCTTCTTCCGTGGACAAGAGTTATTGTCAAATCAGCGAGATCACCATATTTACTGTTCAGGTGTCTATCCCATTTGCATCAGGTAAGAGTGGACAGCGTTTCATAAAATCAGGAGCTGGCCAATGCGATCCTGGATCATAAGTGTGCACTTTGATGCTTCAAACACCATCTTACACCAGTGAATTTAATCATTTTCAAGATGCATTGTGCAATTGTGTGGTGCGTGCATCCTGCCAAATGTACGTGTCAGCTATGAACAGTCAATAATCCATGTCTTGAGTGTACGACAGTTTGTAGACTCTCTGGTAGGAGCGCTGGCTCCGGAGTGTGTGCATTGAATACAGACAGGCGTATTGTTACAGATCCAGTTGTTGTTTCCACTATCCTAGCATAGCATAGCATTTTGCTGGTATCAGCAGCTGCCATAACTACAAACCTGCCTTTTTGGTCATAAAAAAAGAGCAGAAGCCAATCACTTGGCTTTTTTCTTTAATGAGCCTGAACTGTGCGATCTCATTTTCCATCTGTGGGAGTTACAGTCTGCCCTTTGTACCTCTAAAAATACATTTCCAGGTTCAGACAAAATTCACAACTTGATCTTGTTATCTCATTCCTTAAAATTGCATCTTGCATTTTGTATTAGAGTAAAGAGTGAAGAGACCATTTATGGCGTGAGGAGGTTTTTCTGCTCTTGAAGTTTGGTAAAGATTGACACAAGATTAAGAGCTACAGATTGATAGCTCTTACGAGCTGTATCTTTGACAGGATGGTCAACAGGAGTCTCATGTGGTGACTTGAGAAAACTGGATTGTTTACACCCAACCATATTTCTGCACGAGGCTGGGTTATGTGGGCGTTTGTCTGGGTTCTTGGAGTTAGGCTTGTCAGCTAGAGTTTTTCGCGTGCTCACGGGTGCAACAATTTCTCCACTGTTTATCCAGGAGACTGGTGTGCCCCAAGGATGTGTTCTAAATGTCACTTCATTTGCAATGGCTATTAACACCATCGCCCAGCAAATACAAGCTCCTATCAGAGCTTTTTTGTTTGTTGACGATTTAGCTATCTTTTGCCTTTCGGTGGAGAAGCAACAGTTGCAACTCATCATTGGTTGAATTGAAAAAATGGGTCTTGTCTACAAGGGTTTTGCTTCTCCTTGGAGAAAACAGTGCGTATTTATTTTGCAGATTGCGTTGTTTGTCACCTGCATTATCATTTACTTTAGGTGGCACTCCCCCTGTGCTGAAAGAGCAGGTTTTTTTTCTTAGCCTGATCTTTGATCAGAAGTTCAGTTGGCTCCCACATCTTCACCGACTAAAGCTTTGTTTTCGTAAAGTGCTAGATCTCCTTCAGGTCCTTACTCATAGATCTTGGGGAGCAGATCGTACTGTGATGATGACTCTATCAATCGTTAGTATGGCATTGTTTGATGTACGGTTCGGTTTTGTTTTTATCGGTTTGACTATCTTACTTGTCAAAACCTACAAGCATTCATCATGCTGGCATTTGCATTGCCTTTGGGGCATTCAGAACCACCCCTATAATATGGAGAGCAGTGAATTTCCATTCCACCATCTCCTGAAAAGTGCAAGATGCAGTTATGTGGCACGTCTTTATGCCACCCCTGACAATCCAGCATACCAGTGCGTGTTTCATCCATTTAACATGCAGCTGTATGCTCGGAAAGTCAAGAGTTGGGTGTGCATGCTGCAGAATCCTTTCACCCCGATACTTGGCCTCCAGTACTTTCTGTTTGTCCATCTTGCCTTCTATGGATGCTTCTATCTATTCCATTTATCATGGAATGAAGCCATTTGCGAATGGCTTCGACATGTTTTGCAGACTAAATCGGATGCTTTGAGCAAATCTTCCATCACAATTGCTGCTTTGAGGCCGTTTATGTAGATGGGTCAAAGGATAGGGACAGGTATGCTTTGAATGTGTGTCTTATCTTATTAACAGTCAACAAAATATGTCTGGAGATGCTAAAAACTATGGGTACTGAGGTCTTGCGCTGGTTGACGCAGTTTTTATAGGCTTCGTTCTATGTGGGATCTGGACTCCGCTAGGGATGCGCGTTAGCACATCATGTTATTATTTACATGAACACGATTGCCAGACACAGTTTCAGCGAGGAGAGTGTCATGATTAGTGATGTCGGTGTGAGTTATCTGGTTTTTTCGGATGATCTTACAATACTGTTATGCTGCAGTCTGACCTTCACGTGCACTAAACAGATTTGTGCTCGAATGTGAATTTGCCTCCATGAAGATGAACACTGTAAAAACTGACACTCATTATCTCTTGAACACCAAAACAATGCACTTTGCATGTTAGTGGAGTCTCATTGTCTCAGGTGGAGTAGTTCAAGTATTTCGGGGTTTCATCTGCAAACGACTCTTTGATACAAAGAACGCATCACTGCTCCAGCGGCTCTGTTTCGTCTGTCGAGTTCTTCATCCGTTTCCTCAATTGATGGGAAACGGAAGAATGTGATGACCGAAAGAACAAGATTGTGAGTACAAGCTGCAAGATGAGGTTCCTTCGTAGGATTGCAAGACGCATGCTGCTTGACAGAGTGCGGAGTTCAGCAATTCGGAAAGACTTCGGAGTTAAGCCATGTCTTCTTCAAATAGAGAGATCCCAAAGGAGATGGTTCGGCCATGTCTGGAGAATGCTTCCAGAGAGACTGGTATAACGGATCTGAAAATCAGCCCTACCAGAAAAATACCCATTGGTAGGCCAAGAACCAGATGGCGAGATTAATTTCTCTAAGTCTGCCTGTAGATGCCTCTGGGGGATCGGTTTGGTATTTGTGCTGTGGCAAAAGAACTGGAGGAAAGTTGTTTATGGGCTTCCCCACCATGATCCTCGTGGACAAAACAGGCCTGCCAATGAATGTGAATTCATGTTTAATTTGCATCAGTTGTTGATGTACAACCTGTCATAATGAGCTACTCCAACAAAGGGATTTCACAAGGAGTGATATCAAGAGTAAAATCATTGTAGTTTTATATAATGAACTACACTGAAATTTTTTATTGCACTTGCGTTAATCAGTGGTGCCAGTAACATAAGTTGTCACTTGACAACTCTTGCAGTGATTTGATTGTATCTGTGCACACTTTTTCCTCAAACAGTGGGATTTTGATTTTTTTAAACAAATGTTGAACTGATAATAAAGTATTCATTCACAATTAGTGAAAGAAAATGGAAATGTCTCATTACTAAATTTAAAAGTGAAATTTACTAAGAAAATGTCTGAGTGAGATGAATTTGTCAATAATACGAGTTATCTACTTCTAATTTATGAAGTAATTTAAAAACAATTATACAGTAATAGGAAGCATTTCAAGAGGGGATTCTAAGAAGTTTGCACCAATTAAGTAGGGGAAAATGTTGTTCATTCAACAAGTGATTCTTGTAATGAGGGTTGGGCTACACCAATTTCCAATTTCAGTAAAGTAGTAGTATAAGTGAAGAAAGGCTGTACAGGCATATCTCATCTTTTGTCACCTTGTTTTTTCATCTCTACTTTTTTGTCACTTTTAAATTTTACAAGAATACTTCAACTTTTGTTGTTTTGCTCTTTTGTTACCTATAAATTTATACCAAATTTCTAAATTTCTTGCTTCATCTTCCCATTTTTTTCTGAGTGCCATGTTCAGTTATTTTGTTTTAATTCAATTAACTAATTGTATTTGATTAGTTTGATAGCATTGCAGGACAATGTGGTATACAGTAAATTAGTAGTCTACACGGTTTTCCTTACCATTATCATAATGCCCAAGTGTTGTCAAAGTTACAAAAAATCAACTTAAAGTTCTCAATTTGCAAGAAACTCTATCTAGAGTTTTTTGTAAATAATTTATTTGCATTGAGTATTTCTTTGATCACCTGTGTATTCCTGCATCATCGTTTAACGAAAATGTGAATTATAACTTATAATTCACATTGTCGTTATGCTCGAGTTATAAAAACAGGTGTTCATTAGTAGATTGTTGTTTATTTATTTTACTGATTAAATAAACAAAAATGTTAATTTTCTGTTTATTTAAGCATTGCACATATCTGCAAGTGTTATGCAGTTACTTATTCACATTTTTTGGTAGCTGTAATGCATTTGCAAACTAAAGAAATTATGTATTTTGACTTTTGTCGGTACTCCGACCATGGTTACCATTTTTTCAAAAGAGTTCACCTAAACAAAATATTGATTGTTTTGACAATAAAATTGATGTATCGATAAAATAATCAATGTTTCAGTTTTGGACAAATCAAATCATAAACTGTTTTTAACGATATTGCAAAGTTGTCGTTTTTATTTATTTATTTATTCAGACTGGAGCGAATCGAAAGAAAACAAGAAAGAAAACAAGTCACTGTTTTGCTAAGAAATGAGTAATCTTTTAAAAACAATTGCAGAATCTTTCAATAATAACAAAAGAAGTCTTTTAATAACAATTGCAGAATAAATGCTTTTAACAACTATTGTGTGGACATGAGGAGGAGGAGGAGGTAGGTAGGTACTTGGGGTTTAACGAGGGCACCAACTGGCTTTTACAGCTATGTCATTTGGCCCTCAGACTTT
>JAQIWH010008624.1:0-10059 GCA_034695005.1 Cryptops parisi | reverse complement strand
GCATTCATTCTTTGTATTAATTCCACATTTTTCTCCCCTTCCTGCATATTTTAACCAGGATCACTATAATTTACCTTCGGGCCTTCAAGGTCGTCATCATCATCATCAGTCGTTTCCATTATCCTTTGTAAAGTTCGGATTACAAATTTCTTTTTATTTTCTTTCTGTAAAACTATATTCTTAGAGGATCTAAACTTTTGACAAATATACCAAGAAAAGTTCACCATAAAAAAAAAATTGACAAATCGAGTTCTCCTTTTATATATCTATACATCAACACAGAACTAGTTTTCTTTATTTTTTATTAAAAAAAGTTTTAGAACGAAAAGGACAACTTAAAAAAAAAAAAACGAACAAAAAAGTTGAAACATGTTGGTCATGTTTCGCTCGCTTCGAATATAAAGGAAACGACGAACAAGAGACGTTCGTGTAATCTCTGATGGGTTGTAGTTATCGAAAAAAAGAGGAAAATGAATCTATGACCCCCCATTGTTCCCTCTTTTCATCCTCAAAAACACAATTATACTTTAACCCCCTTTTTTAAATCCTAAAAATAACTATAATCAATAACCCCTAAATTCACTTTATATCACTTCATATCTACAATTATCAGCCTTATAATTCCAGGCATTGACAACAGAAATTCCAACACCTCACCATAATAACATGACAATGCGACATTAAACACCGACTATAGACAATAGCTGTAAACACAATAAAAAGAAAATAATATACATAGCGTTTAACACTTCAAAGCCAATAAAAATGGTACGTGGATTACAAAGTTTATCAATATTCTAAACTTCATACCAAAACTTCTGCAAGATTTCAAATGAAAGATGCAATGTTTATACGCGTGTACAAAGTGCTTAATTTGCAATTCCCATCAATACGCCTGTCAAAATTGCCATTTCGAACGATACAACCACCATTGGTGACCAATTATCGTTGTACTCGGTTGACGATAACAGACTTTAATGACGTTCATCATCCACCTCCATGAAACGTTATTAACTTTTCAGCAAACCACCAACTGAAACCAGAAACCATTCAATGTCGTTTGCTAATTCTTTTAAACTATCAAAAAATACAAGTGAATCTAAACATACCGTAATCTCTATTGTAAGCCTATAATATGTATATGTACAATAGCTATAGTATGTATATGTAGCGCTATATACAGTATATGTAATGTATATCTACTGTATGTTATTGACAATGTATATAAATCAGACATTCACAGTTTGCCTAACCGATTTTGGGTCTTTTGGCAAAGTATGAAATAACATCTTGTATACAACTGTTTAGGTTAGTTAAGATTATTTTAGATTAGTTTACAACATTTTCTTTAAAATAGATTTGACTCCAAATTTAGGCTTAAAACCTAACCTAAGTTCTTGCTTAACGTACCTAACTATTCTCATGCTAATTTCATACATTGCCTAAACCAGGTTTGGCATTTCATAGAATGTTTGGATTCTATACATTGCGGGTAACAGTTCTCGATTTATGCGTGAATTTCATATGCGATTTCACTATCATTCGACCAAAAAAAACATATCTCCAAATGCTTGTTATAAGCAATAAAACTTTGTCGTTAAACGATTTTTGTGCAGTGGTTGACTTCTGTTAAAGTTTTGCCTTATAATGTGTATTTTGATATATTCGATTTTCAATTTATGCTACGGAATTGTATAATCATTACAGAAACCAAAATCCTCCTTTAATGAATACTTCTATATAGAGTATAATAAATATATAATTTTCAATAAATATTCAATATTCGAATTTTATATAAAAATATTTCTAATGAATAATAAATAATTAGTAATTTAGAAAAAAAATAAATTTTTAATGTAAAATAGTCAACGACTCATCGTTTAACGATTTTCATCGATCGATACATTTGCGTGAATTAACCACACGACTCGATATCGAATTTTCCATTTTTTATACATATAAAAATATCGATTTTAAAATAACTTTAAAAAATGTAATTACAAAATTTTGTATCGTTTTTCATGAATATATAAAATTTGTTTACCCTATTATTTAACCAAAAAAAAAATTGGATTTAGTTCTGAAATAAAGATGAACCTGTCATTTACATTCTAATCCTTTGCAAAATGTAAAATAACTAGTTTTTGTCTGTCTGTTTGTACGAACTTCTCACACAAGCTTCGGTTGCACTGAATTCATAAAATTGTTTTCTGACAAGTCTCTCATCTTTATACAGTAGAGCATTAGTAAAAATAAAAATGTGAAAATTAAAAAGTGACTTAGTCATGTTATGCTAATCATCAAATCTAATAAAATTCGTTCGCGTAAGAATAAAGTAATTTAAAGACGGAATTAAGCTTTTGTAATTTTATACGCTTTATATTATAGGCCCACGCTTTATACTAGCTTTGCATGTGAGTGAGTTTGTGAATGAAATTGAACGTATACTGTCATTTACAGATGTTCATGATAGTATACTGTATAGTCCAAAAATTTCATAAAGTCAAAACCGCATGAGTCGAAAATCACATAAGCCCTATGTCAAACATCACATAAATCGAATCGAAATTTGCAGATATCGAAAATGGAATTATACTCGCATAAATCGAATATCACATTACTCAAAGATCGCATTAATGTAAATTCACAGAAATCGAAATTCACATAAAATTTAAATTACATAAATCGAAACTTGCAGAAATCAAAAATGGAATTATTCAAACAAAACTCAGATAAATGAATATCGAACGAATTACTCAAAGATCGCGACGAATAAAGATTCGCATAGAGCGAAACTATATATATAAAGCGTATTCTTAAAAAGCATTTTTAATGTACTTGTTCTGGAATTGTTCAATTCAACCTTTGCATTGAAATTGTTTAATCTATATTTTATTCATATATTTTATATTTATGTTCAATGCGTCACTTTCGCATAAATCGAGAATTACCTGTATAACTTGAACAAACGAGTTCCCAACATGCCTCCTGTACGTATTTCAAAACCGAATTTTATTGACTATTTTAATTATTTTTATTTGTTTAAATCATCACCTAGTATACAGTACGTCCTGAAAAGTCTAGTCAAATTTCAAAAACAGATGCTACGTATGAAAACAAAACAAAAAGTTCATATAAACATGTGTCCAAAAATGCATAACCTATGGCGATTACGAGACAAAATAAGCCTATGCACTTACATGCTGTGTCATCTCAGAAGGAAAGCATTATCGGACCCTTGTTTATATTACTTTGTTGTGATGCGTATCATCTGTGATTAAAATTTTTACAAGACCTTTAGGAACACCCTGTATATACAATAAGAGTTAACTATGTTTTCCTCGATTATGATGAATAATAACACACAGTATAATCGGGGGCAGGAGGGATATTTAATTTCAAATTTCGGAAAATCCAATCGGAACAACCTTAGCAACCAAGGTCCTCATTATGAGACTTTCTTCGATTTTGTTCGAAATGAAAAATCTCCATTTTTCTTCTTAATACTCAAGAAAAGTATTGATTATGGCAGAAAGTTAAAAGGAAGAATAAGAAATGAGTTGCCCTCAATTTTCCCAATTTTTTTCTTACCATCACCCCCTCCCCCTTCTATTATTGAAAAAAAAAAACTTATACCAATCACTTTACGGATAATTGAACTGAAATAATGAAAAGCAAAATTCCACTATGACTTTCTTTTTTTTTCCCCATTAAATCACCTTTGTGTTTCGTTTAATAGTCAACCCCTCTAACAGGAAGACTTTTCAATCAACCAATTTTAATGAAAATTTTATATTAACTAAATACTTTTTAACTAAAAGGAAAATATTAATAACCCAAATTTTGTTTGACTTTGTATGATGACGTTGGAACTAGCTTTGTGTATACAAATAAATTCCGGTTCAAATTTGAACAATCTTGTATAATGACATCTAAAAAAATGTACACCGGTAATGTATACAGAATCCAGGCATTCTATAGAACGCAAAGCCTGGTTTAGGCAATGTATGAAATTAACATAGGACCAGTTACGTTAAGCAAGAATTTAGGTTAGGTTTGAAACTAGTCATGGTTTATGTCAAAATAGTTTTAGAGAAAATGTTAACTAACCTTAACTAACTTAAATAGTTGTATACAAAATACAAGATGTTATTTTATATATTGCCCCAAAGAGTTTAGGCAATATATAGAGATTCTAAATTCTTTACAACCAAGGTAACATATTGCACATATTGTATATAGGGTGTTGAACTGTGTAATTACATAAACAAGTGCATAAAATGTGTAACAACAAAAGCTAGGCATTTTATAGAATGCTTACACATTTTATTCCATAGAATGCCTGGATTTTATACATTGCCCGTAACATACATAATGATCAAATATTTATATTCATTTCGATTAAATTATAAAAATGATTTTTAATTGGAAATCAACAAAACAAAAGTCTGAAAGTTGTTCAAAATCGACCCGGATTTTGTTTGAACTCAATAACGTTAACGCTAGCTTTGTGCATACAAAGCAAATCCGTTTCAATTTTGAACAACCTCAACTACGTAAAAAGAAAGTTTTTCAACATCAGTCACGTGACATTAATGTATTTCTGAGTTATGAAAATGCGATTTTCCGATTTTCCAAAAATTTCTAACTCTTGATGTATTCTTAATATCACTTTCGAAAACCTCATGTTTGGTTTTAAAAAAAAACAACTATTGTGCGAGACATGAAAGAAAATGCAGAAGAACGAAGAAAAAATAGATAGATAGAAAGAAAGAAAGAAAGAAAAAAAATAATAAATAAAACTGATTTTGACAATACATACTGACTCGAATAAAAGAAAAAGAAGAAAATGACGAAAATGGGAATGACAAAACCATTTCTTTTGCTGGTGAAATGTTGACTTCCATGGAGGGTTCCAGGAGTCGAGTTCCAAGAAGAAGTAAAGCCTTGGCGCTCTTCACACTTAATTGATCTTTTATTGAAAACCCTTAAGCCTAAAACCCTTCACACATACAAAAAATGGGTTGAAAAAAAAACAACCAATCACGTGATATTAGTAGGGTAGGTTTAAATTGGTTTTTACGCGGGAACCTCTTCTCTTCGTTTTTAATTAACCGTTTGAGCAGCCGACGCCAATAATCGAGCACCTGTTCAACCGAATTGAAAAAAAAATGGCTACCAACAAAGAGAATTGCAAAAAAACAACGGTGGATCTTAAATTCAAATAGCTATCAAGCTTATTAACCCTAATTTAAATATGCAAACAATTTTAAGACAAGATCACGTAACACAATATTAAAAAAACAAAAAACAACCGCATAATGCTTATAGCTACCAGATGTTTGTCGAAACAACAACAGTTATTGCAAAACATTCACACGTGATAATTATTTTTGCAAATTCAAAATGCGTGAAATTATAGTCCGACAACTGTATATGTTAATGTTGAAATGTCCAGCAAAGTTATTGTTTTATTCATGTTAAAAAAAAATTCATAAACTTACGTCATCAAAACTCAATATTTCTGTCTGGAATTTGAACCAAGAAACATCTAACAAGAACATTAAAAATGTTTTTGAAGTATATATTGTCATATAAAGATATACCCACTGCGACTACATGTATATACTGTATACATGCAAAAAATTGCATTTTTGATTTCTGCACGTTTCGATTTATGCGAATTAAAATTTATGCATGTTTTGAGTAATTCTATTTTTGATTTCTGTACGTTTGGATTTATGCGAATTTTGATTTTTGCCAATTTAAATTTATGCGATCGTTGAGTAATTCTATATTTGACTTATGCAAGTTTACTGATATTTCTGTCTACTGTACAGGATGATGCTGAAAGATTTAGGCAAATTTTAACCTAACATGCAACGCATTAAAACAAAGCAAAAAGTCCATATAAACATGGGTTCGAAAAATGCATATTAATTTGAATATCTGCATCGATTATGAAACAATAAACCTATGCATTCACGCTGTGTTATCTTCACTGTTTTCCATTATCTTCAACATGTGTATATGGCTTGTTTTCTTTGTTTTGATGCGTAGTATCTGTGATACAAATTTGACAAGACCTTTGAAAAACATTTTGTAAATATAGATCGAATATACTGCATATAGCTAATGTAGTATTATTATACACTATACAATAATACACGGTATACGTTTTGTCATTTAACTCACCCTTTATATTACATGTGCTTACCACACAGCTGACAAGAGTGTTAATTATTGAACCGAAAATTCTGGCATTTCAATCAAGTTTGAACCCTGGAAAAGTTAATTATCTTTATCGTTCCCTATTGTGAAACAAGGTTCGGCTTTTCGATTAGTATCCTAAATTTAGCTTTGGGCATCAATTTAGTTGATCGATGCATTACTAATAATATTTTGTTTTGCTATATTAAAAAAAAAATAACAACTTCACGATTCATTAAAAGAGGATCCCATTTGCTCCGAATAACTACAAAACAAATTAAGGGCCTCTTGTAAAAAAGGTGTTAAGTAACATTTTTTTATCAAAAATGATTTAAAAGCATTTTCGAATGTGTCAGGAGCAATTCTACCTTCTTTAACGCATAATTTCGAACAAATCAACAATATGTGCAAAGCTATTAGTGCAAGAAATATGAAGTAGTTTTTAGACAACAAGGCAAATTCGGATGTTTAAACGTGTTTTCTTCAAAATTGTAAAAATGTTACTCAACACCTTTTCACACCAGGCCCTTCAAATATATGTTTATTTGTTCGAAAAACAAAAATCAACCTTATAATAGGTGTAAATAATATTTTTTGTTTTATTACCAAAAAGTGTTAATATCGATCGTAACTTTTCGATTGTGAAAAGAAACATTTGTCACGAATAGAAACTTTCAACTAAAATTCAGCCAAGCACAATGAAAAACCCCAAGAAAATGGATCTTAATCTACACACAGGGGCCTAGAGAAAAATAAAACCGACGGAACCTTTTTTTGAAAACTTTGAAAAAATCTTCCAACTTCACGCTTCATTTGAGAGACGAATGAAGCTCTGCCTCGTTTCAACGAGGCTTCAACTAAAATGAATAATTCAACCTTTTAACCGTTTTTCCCATTTTTTTTCCTCCTCTTCTCATTTTCCCCCTCTAAATCCTTGATGCCTTTTCTACTTTTCATTCGTTATATCCTCAAACTATAAAAAAAAAAAAATATAATAATATAGATCTATTATTAAAATAATATTTATAAAAACCCGGGTGATATATTGTAGCCTTGAAAAGTAATCTTCCTCCTATATACATAAATATATATATATATATATATTTTGGGACCACCACTTGTCATCTTCCATTTGTTCCGCTTTTAGCAATCAATTGTGGAGAAATAGAAACTAAAAAAAAAAAATCTTGGCAAAACTCACTTTCTCTCTCTCGATGACGGACCAAAAGGGAATAATAACGTTGAAAAGGACAATCGATGGGTAATCGATATACTACACTATGCCAAGCTTTTCTCTCAAAATCGCAACAAGACCGCGATGCAAAAAAATCTCGATGATACCCTTCCAAAACAACGATTTTTGTTGTTTTGACTTTTGGCATAAAATTCACTGACATCACCGATTTTCTTTTTTATTTAATGACGTAAAAACAGTTGACTTCCTGATTAAGTTTTACTCTAGTATAGTATACAACAATACAACTACATTCTATACTAACCTAATTAGGATAGTACTATAAACCCTGTAACCGTACTAGTATTCAATTAAAAGTTTATTGTTTTGTTGTAATAATGAAACGCAATATGTAACCAATAGTAAAAAAATTCGCAATTTTAAATATAATTGACAACAATTTTAATTAGCTTGATAGTGTGCTTTTGTTTGCATAACCAATTTTTAAAAGTATACCCGTCACTACGTAACCGCTGTCACGTGAGATGTCACGTGGTTGAAAAAGCTTCGGACATCGACAAATTATACGAGCTGTTTGAAGCCAAAGACAACTAACCAACATTTTTCACATTTTGAGAAAATTGAAAAAATAAAATCGAATTTAACATTAGAACCTGTGCTGAACTATAAGCTATTTTTGCCTTACATGACTTTCACGTGAATAAATGTTAGTTCTCATTGTGAGTAAAATCTAGAGTAGGTGTAACGTCATGTTAGACACGAAAATTTGTAATAAGTTTCTGTTGGCTTCAGACGGCTCAGACTTACCACAAACACGTGGAAAGATATTTTTGTTAATTTGTGTTAAGTGTTTATTCCAGTGAATTTATATGAATGATTGCTCAGATAAACTGTATATAGTAATGTACTTGTATATATGTAATAAATATGTATGTATGTTTATATATTTATAATAGTGCTTGATTTTGGCATCACAATGCCTGAAAATAAATATCTGGTTATTATCGTCAACAACACTCTACCAGAAAAACTCCACTTTCACGTGTCAATTTCTCGGAATTGACACGTCAAAAATTCAACAAAATCACTTGTTCCGCGGACTGTGTCTGTATGTCAAATTTCAGCTTTCTGGGATATAGGAATTGTGTGAAAATAGATGGCAAAAATATTGAATCAAACAAACACAAACAACGGTCAGCTCCAATCAAATATGATACAGTACAAAAACGATTTTCTTCGTTTTGTAACATCGATTTGACCCCCTTAATAGTTTTCTATTGAATTAGAATTAGTTTATAACTGAAGATCTAAATTTCTATATTTGGTTCATATCACTCAAACATTTCACAAATGAATAAACAAATTTATTATTTGCGACGAAAATCTGCGAATTAACAAATTTCTTTATTATAGACATAGATAACCTGCAAACTTGCTTTCAAGGTATGTAAGCTTACTTGGAGTTTAAAGAGGGCACCGATTGACCTTACAGTTATATCATTTGGCTCTCAGACTTTATTAAAATCAGAAAAACAAAAACTATAATGATAAAGATGAAACGTAGTTTTATGATGCAGGAGAAAATCCTGCCGACCCTGCCTTTGTTTGCAATCTGCTAATCGTTGCTGAATTGTAAATCAAATGTTAAGTAGTTATCCCAATGATAAATGATGATGTTAAAAGAAGGAGAAAATGATATTTACCCCCACACTCACCAAAAAAATAAAAAATAAAAATAAACTGCAGAATATACTTTTTCTCATTAAAAAACAAAAGAAAAAAATCAACAAACTCATCTACTTCATAATGATTATTAACTCAGTTGTATCCGTTTTGACTTTCCTCGTTTATTAAGAAGATGACAGTGTAAAGAGATATTCATTTTTGTGTCATCCAACAATAAAAAAAAATTTTTTTTTCTTCAACGATTTAATAACCATCATTAGCAAAATGTAGACTAATTCAACCCTCACAACTTAACCTTTAAACACGCCAACTGGGCGTACAAAACCTTGGTGCATACCACGATATCAACACTATACAAAACTTTTTCAACAACCTTCTATATGTTTTTTAAATTCAAATTCGTCAACCACAAAATAGTTATTTTATTGCATCGTTCGATATATAAACATACTGTATAGTAGATACCACAAAAAATAATACAATTTCTTAAACCCTTTTTCATTCGCAAAAAAAAGGGGGATTTTAAGTGACATTGATTGGACTAAAAGAATGGTCACGTCTCACCTTTAAGACAATCTCTTCTGTACAACAATGATCCTAAAGTAAAATAAGCTTCAGGTAGAAAAGAAGGAAATGGAAGAAAAGAAGGTGATGGATGGAAAAAAGTAAAAAGAAAAAAAGTGGGAAATGTGATGTAAAAGATGGTGACAAAAAAAAAAAAGATATAAAGAAGTGTAATATTAAAAAAAAAGAGCAACTTTATCTGGTGCGACAAAGCAGTGGATCAGAGGATCAGGTGTTGCAGGCCCTTGACAGTTGCTGGAGGCAACTTTTACAGGAAAGAAAGAAAAAAGTGGAAACGACGAAGACGAGAAATGAACAGTGCAAAAGGCAAAGAAATCGAAGTTGGTAGCCGACCACTACGTTTTCTTCGTCGTCTTTTTGCTTTTTGTGTCCGATGTCTATCA
>JAQIWH010008623.1:0-10059 GCA_034695005.1 Cryptops parisi | reverse complement strand
AACGGTTAAAGGCAATGTACAGCAGAAAATTGCTCTTACCACTACTTCCACCACCTCTGTTGGGGGATATTTCTTGCTCTCCAATCTCAATTTCTTTACCCCACCATTTTTTCTCCGTGTCTTTCCATTGGTTGATGACACCCCCAATTTCTCTCTTTCACCTTCTGTTGCGAATTTCGCCTTCAACCGGTAACGAGTTGCTCATTATCTCAGAAAAGAGGGACGTTAAAAAAAGACGACCACCTACTGGCAAACTGATTAGCGAAAAGAAGCAGAGAAACGGTACCCCAGGCAGATAGTCTGGAAAATTGAGTCAATTCGTTGTCCATGCTGAAGTTGGTGCTATACAATTATGAGAAGGAAAAAACAGGTCTATGCAGAGTTTTAACTTGTTTGGCCCTTTTTTTTTCTATAACTGTGAACCTTAAATAACTAAAGTGTCTTAACACTAGATGTGGTTACCCGGGAATGGATATGAATGTATCTTACGTAGTGTCATATATCCGTTCAAATATTGTCCTACAGTATAACACATAATCATAACAATAAATCAGCTTTGTGCTTATCAACTCCATTTCTAATAGCGCCAGTGTAAGCATAACAAGAAGTTGTAAATTTATTCTGTTTAAAGGGGAGGGGGCAAAAAAAAACAAATTTCTCGTTCTAATAAAAATTCTACCATTAATAATAGTCTCGAACTTAATTTGGAAGGAGATGTACTTGCATACAGATTTCTAGTCAGTTGAATAATAATGTAGGTGTCTAAGCAAACAATTAATGGTGCTTTATAGAGATAGAAAAACACATTAGGTGTTTTCTGCTTCATCGCTAGTTGGTACTTAATGATGACAAACTTAAAGTTAAAAAGTTGGTGACCGAGAAAAAGTTAATGACTCTTTCTAATATGTATCTGCCGATATTCAAGAAACATGCGAAATCCCAATTGAACCAATAATTTCTGATGATCAGTAGGCTAAGTATTTACAGTAGGCCTATATATTATACAATAGATAAATAGTTAATGTATAGATTACATAGTTAATGAATAGATACAATAAATATATTGCTAATGTCATAGATTTATATGTTTGACGTGGTGCAGAATCCTATTGATGGTTCATTAAGAGTAGACCTACCAGTTACTTGAATATCTTAAAGAGCAAATAACAAAGTGCGTCTATCTAATAACACTGGACAACACAAAAAAAGTTTTTGCAATGAAAATAGCTAATCATTCACTAATTTTGAGGTGCTGAACACGAAAATGACAATAAAATTTTCAGATTGACACTTGTTTAGGAGATACAAAGATGGACATGTCTCAGGACATTTCTCATAACTGACTCAGTCCACAATGAGTGGATAAGTAACCTTTTCGCAACCCTGTATTTCAAACTAAACAATACATCAAAAGAGCTGGTTAAGGACATGTTGTCTTTATATTACAAACTTGGTTGCAATATGACCTAAAGATTCACTTTCTGTATCCCCACTTGGATGCTTTTTTCCCTGTCAACTGCGGCTCTGTAAGTGACGAGCACGCTTTCATCAGGATATTGCAACGATGGAGAAACGATATCAGGGAAACTGGTCCTCTTTCATATTGTTGGACACTCGCTAGAAATGATCCTGAGCAGCTATACAATCGACAGGCTAAGCGACGTCAGAAGTGAAAGCTGACTAGTGCTAACACATTTCATATGCACATATTATTCTACACAGTATTTTTTAAATTGTTTATCAGTAGTAGGCTACATACAAGTAAAAATAAAATAAAAAGAAAGTTATTAAATAGATAAATAATTATATACAGTACCACTGATTAGTAGCTGCACTGCTTCGAGTGCAGCTGCCAATCAAGAAATACAAACTATTGCAGCTTTCTCCGAAATTGTAGTCAATTTTGCATTTTTATTGTCATATTCGTGTTCAGCACCTTCAAATTATTAAGAAATGGCTACTTTTATTTTAAAGGCTTGACTTTTTCAAAATTTGTTGTTCAGTGAATTGAACAGTTAAAATTATGCTGTTAGTTGTTTTTTTAAAATTAAATTTCATTGTAGACGCCCTCTACTTATGCAAGTGTATTCGCGATTTTGCTCATTCACGATGAAAATTGTTAAGTCTTTCTACAATTGTGACTCATTTCTCGACCCTACAATGCACTTTCTGATTTAAATTAGTAGAATATTAGTAGAATATTAAAATAACCATAATCACGCAAATGGAAACCATATTAATTCATTGCCCCCTTTTTAATTCATTGCTAGCACAGCAATCCCATACCCATGAACACCAGTGTCAACGTAAACAAAAACTAAGACTTTTTGAGGGAGGTATACAAACAATGCACTTGGATACAAAATATCATGTGCAATATAGCCTATAAATCCTCTAGTAACATTCTAACTGAACTTCAAAATTTCGTGAAGCGCGGCAATCTTCACAAGCGCACAAACAGAACGTAAAAATAAATTTAAGAATAATGCAATGTTTGGATTTTTGTCCAGCAGAATAAATATCAATAAATTACGTACGGTAGTTCTAGTTGAGTTGGAAAGCTGAAAATGTCAACGAATTAATTTATCGAGTTAATCATCGAAATAATCGTAGTAAATTTGTAATAAGTTCTTTCTGCTTTTTCTTTGCAATCTGCACAATGTAGGTAACAAGTCTTTTTAAATGATAGAGGTACTGTATATCAATGCTATAATTCCCAAGAACAGTTTTTTATTCAAGTTAGAGAATTCATCCGAATACAATTTATAAAAATTATAATATAAGGAAAAGCAGTAAAATTGCAAAGCATCTTTATCAACCACCCATAAAACCAACTGTTGTTTTTAGTATGTTTGTTATAAATGATGGTGTGGTAATTTTTGATGATGTGAATTAAGCAGATGCAAACCAATTTTAAAGTTAGAAAGTGTAGGTTAACTTTACTTGAAATTAATTAATTTTGTTTTTAATTAATACTTTGAATGGTAATCGTCCCATAAACTTTCTATATTTATAGTGTCTAGTTCATATTGTTTTTAATAACTGGGTCATAAAAGTGCACAATGTTCACTATATTCTGCTAAACGTTATTGAACAACAGTGTTTTTGTTTATCTGACGTTAACAGGAAATTGCCAGAGATAACCGTAGAGTTATCGACTTTAGAAAAAACTATTTTTGTAAGCTTACAGAAACTGGCTTTTCTGTTTCAACGAACAAGGCTCGAAATTGCTAATAATCTTTGAGCTACCTTTCATTACCTGTTAGTTATGATTTAATCAAGTTGGGTAATGTTAATTAAGTTAACTCGATTCAGTCATCACTCTTCCTCTGTGCAACTCAATGTCGAAGGTCTCCAAACGCTACTCATACGGCATCAGTTTGCTGAAACTTTGATGCTCGAAACTAATAATGAAGTACAATTAGTGAAATTAACTATTTTAAACATACGCTAAGTAGTATGTCCGGAATCGCAGAATGTACAAATAAAGTTTAATTTGAACCGGTTTTTTTGTTATTGGTTCGAAATAACAATAGCAGCTAGTCATTTGAAATCGAATTCGAACAAAATTTATCGTTCTTTATGCTAAAATTTACCCGCAGTTTTGCTCGCGTTCAATATCGATTTTGTAAACGTATTGAAAATTTGACGCAATAACAAAACATACAAATTATTAGACATGAAATTATGTACTGTATTTGAAATTAATTCTTTTGTTTTAAGAAAGATAAATAGACCACATACAATAGCCGGTTATAAAAACAATGCATTTGAATGACCTAACACTAGTAGTGTTCGAAAAAGGTGTTCTAATGGCAACAAAGTTGAAATGTAATTCTTCGACGGAATGAAATTAATGAATGGACTGTCTTGTGCTATTGTATTGTTTAATAATTGAAAATTTGATTAAAGGATGTGTAATTTAGAATCGTGGAAAAAAAATGACAAAATGTTTGTAATCCACTAAAAATTTAATTGTTACACAAAACAATAGCAGATTACGAATTGTTACATATTGTTACATAAAACAATTAAACATTATTCCGTTGAAATAATAATATTTAACTCAAAATATTGGGAATCAAAATACATAACTTTTAAGCAACTAAAGTACACTATTTACTTTACAAAACGTACATTAACTACTAAGTAACTTAAATACACTACCTACTAAGTAACTCACGGTACACTAACTACTAAGTAACTTACGGTACACTAACTACTAACTCACAATACACTACTAAATACGTTACAGTACATTAACCACTAAGTAACTTACACTAATCCACTCAGTAAGTATAATTTACTCAATAAGTAACTTACAGTGTTAAATAACTACTAACTAGTGTACACTGCTAAATAACTTCAAGCTATAGAACAAATTTGAGCTTCCAGATTTGAACCCCAAACATCCCGATAACAATCGATTGCTCAACCCACTGAACTATTGTTCTTATTTAATGTTTACGTGTGTAGAACAGCTTAAGTGACATTAGCTAGCCGAATCAGGACAATTAATTTGATTTCTTGACGAACCGAAGTTTTGGTACTTTCCGGTTATAGCGGGGCCCGTCTGATGTTGTTATTTGCTTGTGCTATGGGTTTATTTGGCAAATTACGTTAGAGTTAGGTTAGGAAAAACAAAAAAAACGTATTAAATGTATGATTTTGTTTTGTTTTCCTTACCTAACCTGCAAAATAAACCCATAACCAAGCAAATAGCAACATCAGACGGGCCCGCTATAACCGGAAAGTACCGAAGTTTCATATCTTTAAATAATGGTTTATGATACCCCTAAAAGTATCGCTAAACAGTGAAAGTGTGATTCAAATCGATCAGTGGTTTTTACGTTCATCCGGAACGTACGCACATACCCACAAACTTAGAAAGTCATATATATATATATATATATAATATCAAAATTATGAATTTGAACAGCTCGTGGGTGTGGTGGTTATTTTGTTTACACTCGTTTTCTAGTGCAAAGCTTTACGGCTATGACACATTGTGAAACTTGTACAGCGCACTTAGTGCTTAAAGCCTATGCAAACATGCACTTTTGTATATCCACTTCAATGCAAACAATCAACACTTGATAACTAAGATTACAACAAATGAGCTATTTTTGTAACCTATGCGGGATTATGAGTGTTTCGCATTTATGGATTAGTAGCTTAAAGTTGCCGAAGGAGACAATAGGTCATATGTGAAATGATGCTGCAAGTCCCCAATAATTGATGAAACGTGTGTAACTAAAAATAAAACTTTTGTAGTCATAGTTTATTGTTGGCTGTATAATGACGATATCCTTCCTTGACATTTAACAAACAAACAAATGGATTACCAAATTTATAGCTACTCCACATGCGAAATGCCTGTAGTTATAAATGATGATTTACACTCCACGTGAAAGAACATAAAGAGGGACATTTTATTTCACTTTACGGGTATTTTTATTCCACAAATGCTGGAAAGCTGACTGTCATGACAAGGCGGGAAAAGTCAGGGTCGCTGAAAAATTAATAATAATAAATGTTTATTTGTTAATAATAAAAATTAATCACTTTCAGGGATAAGTTTATATTCAGTTTATACCTCTAGAGTAAACAATAAAAATGCTTAACTACTTATTGTTAGAGCTGGTTGTAAATGCTTAAAAAAACGGTTTATGATGTTAATTTATGGAGTAATGATTAAATGTCATGGAATTGTTTTTTCCATGAAATTGTTTGTTTTTTTACAAAGTGATCGCGAAAATAATTATAGAAAATGAAGTTTCTAGGAAAATGCTTCATTCAATACCAAAAGAACGTCATTCCCCAGCTTTTATCTATTGCAAGTTTTTATCTATTGCCACACTGGTGTTGTCGTAATGGGGGTTCAGGTATACGCTTGTAAACAAAACAAAGGGTGTATTGTGTATAGACACGTTGTTATGATTATATTCATTATTTATTAATTTAAATCGTCAGTATGAAGGGATTTAAAGTTGTCTCATATTAATTCTATTTTTGTAGACATGTCGACAATGCTTGCTGATTGAGAGGAGAGTGTTAGCACATGCTCATCTCACTTTTCAATGGAAAAGTCACTTAGATGAGCATGTGCTCACACTCTCCTTACGGTGAGCAGACGTTGTCTATATGGCCCATAAATTATGGGCCATAATGTCATGTAGCTTACAGTATTTGAAAGCACTGATAAGATTCTTTCACAGTTATTCTCATGTACTTCTGCTACATATAATTTGTCAATTGTCCGAAGCTTTGTCAATCACGTGACATTCTACGTGACAGCAAGTTTATTTTGTATTGAAAAAAAATGGATAAACTGCTTTCCCTCGCGTGATAAATTGACCTTTCTAAATGTACATAATTTAATATACAAAGTCACATGGTAACGGGTACCTTAGTAGTATAAATAAAAATGTGATGTAAAGAATATTGTTTAAAAATTGGGTGAAAACAAGAATTTCACGATTATCTATTTTTACAAAATAAAATTTTTTATTCATAAATTAGTATTGATAACTCATATTAATAAATTAAAAAAATTGATCGTTTCATTGTTTTTTTGTTTGTTTGCCAAGAATGAATTTTGTAAGCTTTTTTTTCGGAACATGTTTCGGAGCGCTAACCTTCTTCGTCGTATGTAGAGTAATGTTAGTCTTATTTAATGCGTACTCCTTATGCATTAAGAAGTTCAGTTTTCATCTTTCTATATAAAAAATTAAAACAAAATTATTCCAGTAAAAATGTAATGTAAAATATTATTGAAAATGTTAATAAACGGGGAGATTGGGAATAACGTCTGTTGTTGCATATTAACTTATGCAATAAAGTAAGTGTATCCTACTATTTATGTCAGTTTTTGAATAAACGACGAAAAAATTACTTTCTAATTTTCTGATATAAATAAATTCGATTTTTTGGAAAACAAATTGAATGTTTTGAATAACTTTTACGAGATTAAAAGCCTGACACTTTTATTTATAACTTAACAGTGTAATTAGCACTTTCAACGTTTCACATATGTTATTTTGATCATAAAAGCTATATAAATAACTGACATTAAAACAGTTCCATTGGCACAAAAAATAGTGATCACCATCGATTTTTAAAATTGACGTTAGTAAATAATCGCGGAATCAATAGCCAAAAATTATGGTAATTGCATTATCAGTTTTGAGATGTTGCCAGTTAGAGGCTTAATTTGTTCCTTGGAGATTGTTATTTTTTTTCTCCAGTAGAATTTTCTTTATTCTTAAAAAATAAATAAATATTTCAAAGCTATATAGGATTTTTTGTATATCCACATTTTAATTAAGACTTTCCATCAAATTCCCTGAGGTCTTGAAAGGTTATCCTGGGGATTCCAAAACTGTAGGAAAGGAAGTACAGAGCAAAAATCAATCACCGCTCCATTGTCCTCAACTTCAGACCCTCGGTATGTTTAAATTTTGCCAATCGATCGATTGATTTGTTCAACCATATAACAATTGATAACAGGGAATTTTTCCACTCAGAAATGAGAGACCAGATGGTCACTGAGATTAATGGTTTGTGACCAACTTCGCTCGCCAACAGGTCAAGGAAATGTCATCACGAAATTCTCTCTGAAACTTTTACAAATGGAAATTTGGCTATTGGATGAGGGAATTCATGTGTCATTTTCATTTCATCTCCTAAGGCGTTCTAAATTTTGAATCAAAATTCAATTATGATGCTTTGAGCAATGCAAATGTCGGTAAAAAACATTCATAGATAAATATGCAATTACAAATTAAACAACGTTTGTAATTCTAAGCGCTATACACATACTAATTTAAAATTGCACGAGTCATTAGTGAGTTTGTTTATTTGAATATAGTTTTTTTATTCATACAATATCTAGTCAATTAGGTTATTTAAGATATCTACATCAGTGTATTAATTTGACATTTCGTAGTTTAGCCAGCGAATAGCATCTCTTAACGGTAACACACTACCTCAATCCCTAATTTTCATAGTTAATCTAATTGTGCTGATCCACTGGAATGTGTACAAATTTATGTTATTTTGATGACTCACCCGAATAAGAACAAGAACACACAAAAATATAACAAGAAAACTTACCAGAAATACCATCCAAAAACATGAAAAAAATCGATGACACTGAATGCGTAAGTAGATCTACATAGTGACAAAGATAAATATGAACATAAACAGTGATAAATTTTACAATTCTAAATTTGTAAGTGTACAATTATTAAAGTGATCATTTTACAGTTAGTCATGATAAACAGTGATAGTAAAAAAATGTACCATACAAGTAATAAAAGCTGCACGGGGCGCGTACAGAATGTTTCTGCCAGTGGAGAGACACTCAAGTAAATATTTACAAATGCGCGCTTCTGACGTTATGTTCACGTATACGCGTGAACACTCGTCAAAACGGTGAATATACGAAGTCATACACCATTCGGTGCGCAATTGCATGCGCACAATACTGTTGCTTCCGATGCCAGAGCGAGACATGCAACACACTGGAGGTGAACATTTGATTAAAAAATTTCAAAACTAACAATTTAAACTGAATTCGCTTTGTTTCGCATTATATAGCATGTAAATGTGCTTTTCGCACTGAGAACAGCAGAATTTGATCAAAAAAATTTAAAACAAACAATTTAAACTGAACTCACTTTGTTTTGCAAAGCGAATTCAGCTAAATGTTCACGAAATGTACGCGGTACTGTGTTCACGTAATGTGTCACACTCTTTGCTAAAACAGGTACGACAGTCGGTGGAAACAACAAAAAATAAAAGTGCAACACAATATGCGCATTTGGGAGGTCAGCAAAAATGACGAGTTTACTTCCGAAACGTTTTTTAACACGCTTTTTAACACACTTTATACATTTTTGCTGGTTCCATCGCTCGCTGCACAGCTACAAATGTTGTACAAATTGTACAACTTTGGGTTGTTCAGTGGTGAATTTTCAACATAAATTTCTGTAAAAAATAAAAATTAGAAGAAAACTAAAAATACATTTTATCTCACAATTTATACATTTTATACAATTAAATTTCATTTTATCTGAAAAAAATAATTTTACTTTTTTTAATTGTTATATTTTTGCCTATTTCTTGCCTACAGTTTTTTAAACATCCAAAATTGAAAAAACATAAATTTATATCCACTTCAAAAAAAGTTTAAAAAAACATATTTTATTTCAATGATGTCCACCAAACCCCATAACACTTTACACTTACTATTGCACACACTTTTGTCATGTTGTAACCTAATCAGGTCCGCATTGATTTTTATATTGACTTTGTCGTTTGTTCTCTTTTTTCGATTTCTTTTTTTTTTTTCAATTTTGTAAGATCCCGACGGGATGTAAAGTTCAAAAATAAAATAAATAAATAAAGCTAAAATTTTAACAATAAGTTAAAAAGTTTAATTAAAGCTAAACGTTTTAAAAATAATACCGTTGGTTGGCATAGAACTATCTTTATCTATAAAAACTCTTAAAATATGTAACTCACAGTAAACTTCTACACTATAGTTGTGTAAGTTAAATTTTTATCATGAACCATCTGAATCACGTAATTCACCATGACATCATGAATGCTAAGTTGTTAAATTTAGTTTACAAATGTAACAGTTTAACTAACACTTACTTCACACAATAAAGCGCTTTTATATTACGGTATTTATAATTATAAATAGCGGTAATTGGGCATTCGTGAGTGAACCAAACAACGCAATAGGAATGATGTGAAAGTTCCCTCCCCCCCGATTGTTGTTCCAACGCAGTGCAGACGTGTATAGAAGAGAACCTCATCCGGATAACAACGCTTTTCCTTTAAAAAGCTTCAGAATTTAAGAATAAAAACGCCCATATCCGATAAACAAATTAACGTGAAAGTAAATAATATTTCAATACAAATTCCATAATTTTGTCATATTTTAGTTATGTTAATATAACACTGCTTTTTATAATGGAGATATGCAAGAATGGACATGATTTAGATCAAAATAAACAATGTCCCTCTGTGTATTAAACATTTTAAATT
>JAQIWH010008622.1:0-10060 GCA_034695005.1 Cryptops parisi | reverse complement strand
CCTCACCAGTTATGTTTCTATAGAAACATAACATAACATTGCATTTTGCATTTTATAACAATCTTGCTTCCAGTAAAAAAAAATTTTACAAGCCCGTGCTTCCTCACCAACGCCACCGTGTGTGGAAATTCCGAAATAAAAAATAAATACTCTAACTGTAACGAATATTGCGAAGCAATATGAATAAATGAATAAATAACTTTAAATGAATAAATAACTATACATGAATAAAAAACTTTCCCGTCATTTTTGAAGGGCTATTTACTAGTCCACCAATAATAGCTGACTTGAGGGAGGATTCTGCGCGATAGGCAGAGTTAAACTGTCCATGACACACACATCACAGACTGGGTAATTCTTATTATTAATATGTATCATTGTATTATAACTGAAATACAATTTATCAAGTATAGCCTACTATGCTAAATATCCAAATTTCCTTTGTAAATTAAATGTTAAAAAAACTGGCGCATGCAAATATAAACTTTATATTCCTATAACAAATAAGTTTATGGTACACTAATCTACGTTTCCTGTAATATTTTGTCGTATAATTATAGTAAACTTTAAAAAACACTTCCCTGTTAACGTTTGTGGCGCTAATGGTTATGCTTTGTTGTTGCTTTTAATCTAAACTAATGCCTATGGGTATAAACTTCAGTATTAGTTAGTTAAAAAATTACAACACTATAATTTACCATTAATCATAAAACTAATACGTTTTTGTTTGTTATCATCTTACCAAGTTGAAGCCTGTACCATAGCGCCTCAAGCGGATTTTCCGCTGACACAAATGTACTATTCCATTAATTATGTTATGTATCTAAAGTTGACAATTTCTTTATTGTGATTCTAGTAATGCACACCTAGCAATTGTCTTAATGTATTTAGGAAAAATTTTCATACAACAGAAAAGTAACAGGATTTTTCTAATGCACAGAAAGCTTATTAGCTTTTTTATTTTTCATCATAAAATTCCAACGTTTTTATTGGTCGTTAATGATTCATCGCAACAGTGGAATAAATTATTAAAACTTGACGAAAAGTGGTTTTCAACATATTTTTTCGAGATTTAACTGAATCCCATTTTATCAACCGAAAAAAAAAAAACTTCTCGTGCCAAATTGTAATTCAACTTTTATTTTTATTTTTAGTTAGTATTTTTTTTTATATATACCCTAACCTAGTTTCCACTAAATTAATCGATGCACCATTTCAAAAGATCACTTGACACAACTACCATCGAACGTATCGAGTCCAATTTACGACAACTTAATGCAAATTTAACGTGACGTTGCAAATGATTGGGCATTCACCAATTTGATGTGACAGGCGCGTTTTAATTCGATACAAATCGGAGGGGAACAAAATAGCCATTGTTCTCCAAATTCTACTCTAAAATAATAATAATAATAATAACTTATATTAGGAAAAAAAATAGTGAAAATATCCTATTGTGCCGAATTGCATCGTTTTATTTATAATTTCTAAATAGCTTTTGTTTAGCTATAGATTTTGTTTTGAGAAAACAAAATCACGTCTACATATCTCTTGGTTCATGAAATCTGCTCCTTTCGTGAAAAAATAAACACACAAATAACTACGCGATGATAAATCAGGAGTGAATTTTTCATGTGGTAGTAGTTGTTGAATGATAACAAAATAACAAATAAAAGCAACCAACACACTCACAAAATGATATCTACCCTCCCAGAAAGATAAGAGAAAAAATAGCTCGCCTTACAGGAAATTCCAAGCAAAAAAAAGGTCGTAAATCACGCCTCGCAATGGTTTTTAACCCTCCTTTATCGCCATTTTAGACATTAAAATCCTAAAACATTTTCATCATTCCAGAAAGTAGGCTTACCCCTCTTTCCATTGGTGCTGTCAAAAGTGTAAAAATTTATGCATAAATTTGTGAAAAACCGCTTCGAAAATCGCGAAAATCGTGAATTTTCAAGGTCATATTAAAGCTGACCTAAGCGTCTGCATTTCGAATTAAGTTAATTAGGTGTTTTTAAACGTAAAAATCGTACTGTGTGTATTTTTTAAAGGACAAGCTTTAAGGGTCGAGCATCTTGAAGGTGTCATCATTTGGAGACTTGGCTCGGTGCCAAATGTACCTTATACGCAACCCAGGGTTTTTTCTTTATTCCCACTTTATTCACCCGCATAGAGGTTTTCACGGTTTTTCCACACATTTCCTATTATTTCCATAATTTAACACATATTTAGCTACACATTCATCAACATTTACGATACGTACTTTTCACACGTCGCTTAACAATCGTCTTAAATAGTAAATGGAAGATAAAAGCATTCATCTAAATTTATAAAATCCTACATTTGAATGCGCATTATACAGAGTGAGCCAAAGTTTTCAATGGTGAAATGCATTTAATAGTTAATATTTTTAAGTTCCAAAAATGTAAGTTAGGTACTTTCCCCTTAATGAAAAATCCGCTTGTGGCGCTAATGGTTAAGCCACATGGAGTTGCTGTTTTAAAAGTAACAAACTAACTTTGTATCGGTATACATACCAATTTAGATTAGTTTAAAAAAATCACTTACCATTTCATCATTAATCATAAAAAATTAATATTTTTTGTATATCTAACCTGAACTGTATCCTAACAGTTCGAGCCACAAGCGGCTTCTACGTTATAAAAATCGTATCTAATGCTACAGTGTGA
The DNA here is from genome assembly GCA_034695005.1 of Cryptops parisi. Classification (NCBI taxonomy): domain Eukaryota; kingdom Metazoa; phylum Arthropoda; class Chilopoda; order Scolopendromorpha; family Cryptopidae; genus Cryptops; species Cryptops parisi. The sequence continues at coordinate 7,367 of JAQIWH010008622.1, read as the reverse complement.
TCCAAATTTCCACTACGTAGAAGTATACGAGAATTCTTCTATTTATGCGTCTTAAATATTTTTTGCTAATATGTGACAAGTCAGCTTCTTCCATATCCTCACTATATGCGAAAAAATTGGAATCTATAATAGAATTTCGATATATGCGATTTTAAATTTATTTAAGATTTTTGCAAAGATATCGTACTAAATCTAAAAAACTCGAAGATCTGTTTATTTAAATAATTTTTATGATTCACCTTGTATAATTAATTTAAAAAGCAAACACATACCCTTATATCGGTTCGTCTTTATTAAAGTTATCAATTCAAAACTAACCTTTTTTATAGTGTATCTTATATAAATTTCATCGTTCATGAAGTAAACCACTCTAATAAGTTTTTCATTGATTCCAACTCTATGACACTACATGAACTATCGGACTAACAATTTTGCTTCGTGCACGATAAAGAATACCTCTGATTGGTTGTTATTGTAACTAAAAGGTCAGCTGATATTATTCCGAAATCATGTTACCAATTACTCGTATACCGTCCACTTTATCCAGCAACGAAAACTACTACTTCAGCGAATCAATTCTAACTACATTATTTCTACTAAAATAACTGCACCCTTATTAAAAATTAACACGGGTATCAATTACCTAAAAATAACATCACTGAAACAATATTAGATATCAACGTTAATAAAAAAAAATAATAAACCGGATTTTCTACGATCGCAGAATGTTAGTTTGTGTCAAACAAAATCCGGTTCAATTTTGAACCCCGTATTCATATAGTAAGTTGTTAAGTACTGTATGTTTTTGGTTGTTTAACTAATCTAACCTAAACTTCAAATAACGCCACAAGCAAAATCCACCCCCACCCCCAAAAAGTATTTATTTTAAACTTATTATTTTATAATTAAATTATAATACGTAGTAAACTATCTGTTTTATATAAACTATATGAAAACGAGTAATATTAAAATGTTTTTACTAGAAAATACATAGAAATGCCAGTGCTCAAAAAGAAACCGAAATTTCCTCGACTCAGAAAGCATACGCGCTAGTTATCATAATATCAAACAAAAATCCGGTTCAATTTTAAACATATATTTGATTAATTATTTATTTAAAGTATAATATTTTGTGATTGCGTTATTATACAGTATGTTTAAAGAATATTAGTTTTGTGCATTTTTGAGTACCTATAAAATACGTATTTTAAAAGATATTTTACTTAAAAAAACAAATATTTATATAGACGTAACTTGACAGACGTTACAAAGTTAAATATTTGTTTATACGTCTTTACCTTGGTAGTCAAGTGGAATATAGGGTTAACCCTATCATAAACACACGACTAACAAAACAAAAAAACCAATGTCATACCGTAGCTAATAATCTCGTACAAACACGTTGAACAAAACGTTCGCACTCAAAAAGAGACACACACACACCAACGCGATCAATACCCACACCACTGCATGAAGATACAAAACCGTTTTACTAAAAATGCAATACTGAATTTAATTTTTGCTATGCGAAGCATATTGTGTTTAGATATCAAGGTTAGTCAAACGGACGAAAAATTTAACCCTATGGGAAATAATAAAAAGTTTCCTACCAATTTTTGAAGAGTAGGCGTGTTCTTCAAAGCACGATGCCAAACCGCGTGCATGCGGCGACTGGTGCATCGATGTTGGCTGCAACGACGATCGAAACATCGATGACGTCACGAATTAGAGGCGTACTCGAAATAGAACGTCCGCGCTCTGGGAAAGTTTAATTACGAAAAAGATCGTTGTCAGTGAAAGTGAAGTTAAATGGTTATAAAAAAGTTATCTTGTTTTGTTTGTTTTAGTTAGTTTTAAAACTGAGCTTTGAAGCTTTTTATTGTTTTATAAAAGCGAATATTAAAAAGGCAACGGACGGGATTTTAGTGTAGCGGTAGTGTTGTGACGTCACGAATTATTGTTGAAATGAAAAGAACAAAAGACGATGGTACGTCAGTGGAAATAAAATTAGACATGTGAAATTTCCTTCCTTAATTCACAGAATAGATTTAAAAATAAACATTTATAAATGAAAAATCATTGAAATAGTTGATACCAGAAAAAAAACTATCAAATTAACTAAAAAGTTGTATACTAGTTAATGTGATAAACAGTTAATACCACTATTACTATTGAAACAATAAAAAATTTTAATAAAAAATAAAAAGTTATTAGAAATTACTCTTCAGTCAACTATATAATTAATTAAATTGTAATCATAGTGAAGATGTTAAAAAATTAACCGATTTTTTAAAAGGTCAAGCAAGTCACCTATATTAATTATTAAAACCAAATCAACTACTTATAAAAAGTCATTAAATAAATGTAAAAAGTTATTAAATGTAACTTTAATTAGTCATATAGTTAATTAAATTGTTGTTTAAGTTGAAAATGTTAAAAAATTAATCAGATTTTGTCAAACGTCAAATAAGCTATTTGTGTCAAACAAAAAAAATCCGATTCAAATTTGAACATCCATATTACTAAATTGGTATTATTTATATTATTTATCAAATACAGATATCATTTTATAAATAAGAAAAATAAAAATAAAACTTGTATAATAATGACTAAAATTAATTCAGTGATCATAAGTTCATTATATGATATATAGGAAAAAATGCACAAACATAGAATAGACACCAGATGTTCAATAAGGAAAGTATGAACTTTAACAAAACATTCCAACGTCAAACAAAAACCTATGAAAAATCTGTAAGTTGAATAGGACAAAAAAATCCTTGTTGTAGGCGTACTAATCATATCAATACGAAATGTTAGAGGACATGCAAGCTGGGGGGTTGTACTTTGGTGATCTTTAAATGTTAAAGGTTAACAACCATGATATTGTTACGTGTCACAAAATTCTTGTTGAACATCGATTTCGTACTTAGAACAATTGGGATATAAAAAAATGAATGAAAAATCGATTTCACAGGTTTCAGCCATTAAGACCTGCCATGATGGAATTAACGTTCTACTTCGCAAACCTTCGCGAAACGACGAGATCTAAGCTGTGACGTCATGTACGTCCGACGTTAGTTGCGGTTATTATTAATTAAAGTGTTATAAACCCGTATTTATATTAAAAAAATAATTTATTTATATATAAATAAAATTATATATATATATATATATTTCAACAAAATTATATATATTAAATAAATATTTATAATACCGTATATACAAAATATTTCTAAATTAAACTTATATAATAGTTTTGTTGTTACTAAATTTATCTTGTTAAAACAAAACAAAATATATCGATTACATATAATCGATATCATTAATAATCGATTAAGATAATCGCTACATGAAAAAAAAATAATAGTATAGAAACAAAAAGTTTGTTTACGTTTTTAAGATCGATGCTTAAATGATTAATGGACAAACGTCAAGTCACTATTTAATTAAAACAAAGATTATGACGTCATGAATGAACAGCCACTTCGAGGACCTTGAAACTTTGTGTCGAGTCATTGTTTAGAATAGATCGATTTACATCAAGAGATGCTGGATGAATTTATGATCAAAGGCCCACATGTAAAGACATACGTATAGAACACTAGCTTTAATATCGTTGTGTGATATCATGTAAGTGGATTGGGGGTTCATTTACCAGTTGACAATATAGTGAATTCGGCAAGTTGTCAACATGATATCACATTACATGTGAAAAGTGGGTATTGAAGTGAAACTAACGATGTTGTACACAAATTTTATATATAACGTACATACAGTATATATACATGCATAATATAAATATAATATAGTATTATATATACGGTATATAATTTAAATTATGTCAATTAAATTAATTTAAGATTTAATTGTCATGATTTTTAATTTAAATTTTTGCAGTTACATAAATTATAAATAAGATACTGTACACTGATTTTAACAAATCAATGATGTATTTAAAAAATAATACAAAACTAATGAAAAAATAAAATTTCAAATTTCATAAAGGAAGTTTCATGGTGCGCCACATTTGCCTCATTCCGTAGATAAAACACAGAGCGAGGCAGAAAAGACGCACCATTGTATTGCAGTGAAGGTCTTCGGGCGGTGCTTTCAAAAATATATACAATATTTAATATATTTATAAAATTTTAATTTTGATAAAATTTTTGTTGTTTTTATGTTATTTTAAATTGTGTATAAATATAACAAAAAAATCTTAAAATTTTTTTCACATTTTATATTATCAAATAATATTTCGATATATTTGTAATAAATATAAAGTACATTATTTTAGAAATTTATAATAAAACTTGTTTATTAGACATTTATAATAAGTTTACGCAATATTTAAAGTAGTTTTAAATTCTATTTAACTAATATAAAAACATTTAGTTAAATAGTTATTTTATTGTGAAAATTTTTTTACCAAATTCATCATCAAAATCTCCATTAATAACAGTTCAACAAATTAAAACAAATTTCATTTTCACAAAATTCGCCCACATTACAAATTTTCTATTATATATCTACATCATCTATTTCAATTTTGTAGTTAAAAAGCATTGCATTAAAAAAAATCCTAAAAGCTCCATGTAATGTTTATATTTCATTCAAAATTATATTTAATGACGCTTATTATTTTACTAAATATAAAATAAAATATGCTATATTTAACTTTCCATCTATATTCTATAAATAGTAACAGGAACCCTACAAAAGAAACAACTTAAAAAGACTAACTTGTGATCAATCTTCACGGAATGGCAGGGGAAAAAAAAAGTCACGTGACGTAACTAAGCCTTTATTGATTTCCATCCTCGCATTTGTGTCCACGACACACCTTAAAAATTCTTTTGACATTTACCAGCCAATCAGAGCCGACAAAAATCTCAAACTAAAACGCTTCTGATTTCGGACAATGTCAAATCTAATCATCCTATTAACTATGCTATTACTGTCTCTCTCTATATATACATATATTTGTATATAGGAAATGTCTAAATTTTTTTATACACAATATTAGGTGCCAAAAAATTCTAAAATAAAAATAGTAACACACGAAAAAAAACTCACCGTGTATAAAGATAAGAAAAATCAATACAAAGATTGTTATTATGTAGGGCTCATTTAATCACAACTTACATCCTGTGTAAATTTCCAAAAATAGAAACAAAAAGTGAACAGGTTCAACAAACCAATATTGTAATGTGCAAATTGTGAAAGTAAACAGTGTTTAAGGACCACTTGGCTTCTTTATCGTTTGTTTTTTTTCTCTCACTTTACGAGTATTGAATATTAATGAATAGGAACAGCTGTTTTAATGCACAAGAAAATGAGTCGCCTCGAGACATGAACTGTTTAAGACATCATGAAAATTGAACATCGATGCAAAAATTTTTCCATTATGTTAATTAAATGCACGGTGTTCATTTTACCTTTGTGCCGACTAGACGTGCGTGACTATTGGTTCTTTATGTTGATTATATAGAAACACGTGAATTGAGCGATTTCAAAAATCAAAATGAAATGCCTCGAGGTGCGCAACTTTTGACTCGGCGGGTAGATAGAACATGGAATTGGGTCAGAAAAAACGCACCATAGTGATACAAACAATAGTGATCAAGGAAACAAAATGAAAAACGTGCCATTGATAAAGTATTAATGAAAACGCGTTATAACGACGATTTAATTAAAATAACGTGCGCGAATCTATGCCAAATAGGGATTATTAATATAACGTAAATAATAGTGATCATTAAGTGAATTGAGAAAAAAAAAGTGTATTACTAACGCACTAATGAAAACGCGTTATAACGAGAAAAATTGGTTTGACTAAAATAACACGTATGCGAATCTAAATGAACTACTACTGATTGGTTTATTGATTAATTCATTATCGCAATCGAACAGCCATGGTGAATAGACAAAGAATGAAAATTCAGCATAACAAAAATAGTTGAACGAAATGTTAGTTTTATATTAAAGAGAAAACCACAAGGGGATAATGGACAAATTCAGAAACAAACATTGACGATATACAGGTGGCCCAAGACTTAAGCGTTGTTGGTAAAATCTCTCAAATCGATAATCGCATTTATCGAAAATCCCATTAAATGAAGAAAAAGAAAGAAAAAACTACAGCAGAAAATTCCAACGTGAGAACCAGCATTTTGACCACATGTGGCTTACACTGTAGAATAAAAAGATCCACAAGTGCAGGTTTAATCACCAGTGCACCGCCGCACAGAATCGCATAATAACGAAAACCTAGCAAGTCTCATTATATAATAGTGAAATCCCGCATACGAAATTCGCATAAATTGAATACTTTTTGCACGTAGTCGACAAGAAACCTCGAACACTCATTGCTATTCAAAATCCCGTATGGTGCGCGAATCTTGCCTCGTCAGGTGGAGAATCCATAGAAGTGGGTCACAAAAGACGCATCATGGAGCGAATAATGCAAACTTTCCTCATGGTGCGCAACTTTTGCGTCATCAGGTAGATAAAACAAGGCGATAGGTCAGAAATCACGCACCATGAGGAATAATACCGTAATAAAAAATGATCATTTTGTTGCGCGAATTTGGCGTCATTTGGCTACATAAATCCTGGAACAGGATCAAATGTTGCAATGGTAGGTTACAAATATCAACATTGCACTCTCTTCCTTCATCTCGAATTTTATTATTCACCTTATTTTTTTTCTCGTTGCCTTTCCTATTCCCCTGGGGAAACCATCAGCATTGACAGGTTGCGAGTGATGACGTCATCACTTACGTCAGAATGTCATCTTGAACTACCCCTATCAACGTTTCCGTTCCATTCACTTTATCTTCTCCCACTTGTTTCACGTCTTTTCTCTCACTCCTCTTCCTGTTTTTCTTTCATTCGAACCGAGAGCTTTAATTTGCTCCAAGCAAGAAAAACATAAAAAAAAACAAAAATAAAAATAAAAAATAAAAAAAGAATGTCGTTTAAAAACGAGCCACCGTGCGTGTTGATAAACTCCAAATCCGTTTTCTTCGAAGTTTGTTTATGCTCAGTAATTGAAGCACTTTCACTTCATTTAGTTTTCCCCACCGTAGAGATAAGAACGCCCATGTTCTTTGAAATTCCATCCGGGCACTTGCCAAAAGAAAAGATATGAAATCAATAAGAAGTCAAGTGCTAGCTTTGAGATTATCTTTAATAATTCCTATTAATTCGGAGACTTAACCACATGTTACAATTATTACCTCCAATCGTATCCTGTTAGTCGACCAATCACTACATACATCTTTATTGCAACATGAATGCTGTGGATTCACCAAACAAAAAACATTCGGAATGAAAGTTGAAGAGGCTGTGTGTGTGTATGTATG
>JAQIWH010008621.1:0-10061 GCA_034695005.1 Cryptops parisi | reverse complement strand
ACGGATAAAAATCACACGGGTCCTTATTGTGCTTTAGTGTATCAAGTATCACTGCCTATATGCTGTTAATTAAAAACCAATATGGCAAACGCTATATGCCAGTACTGTATATAAAGAGTATGCTTAAAAAGGATTTTTAATGTACTTGTTTGTACAATGACATTGAATTGTACAATGATATTGATATCAGATCTAGTACAGTGACATACACTGGGACTGGGGTAATCTACTTATGTTAGGGTTAGGACATGCGCGTATACAGGGGGGTGGTTATGGGGGTTCAGACCTCCCTCCAAAGCTACCTGATAAAAATGACCCGACTTAAAAAAAATGGAAAATTAGGAAAATGTTTGACAAGTTTTTCAAATTTAATCAAAAATTAGACACTATTTTGTAATTTCTCTATATTATAAATGTTTTATATTTATATTTGTATGCACCGGTGAAAGATGTATTTATATTAATTATGTTTGAGTAATTCGTATTATCTGGTGTGTGTTCTTCTCTAAACTGGAGGGGGTCACGCCCTGTGTTAGGGAGAAGAAATAATTATTCTCTAAAATATTTCTCATCCAATAGTGATGAGATGGAAGTGTGGTCTTCTTTATTTCGAGTGGAAAAGAGTGTAAAGGTAACAGAAATGCGCTGCTTTCAATTGGTGAAGGTGTTATTGTTGTAAGTGGAGTTAAAACTTTGCTTCCTAGCCATGAATCTGTTTTCCGTCGTCGTTAGGGAAAACTACCAAATGCACCAGCTGCTCGGGGTTCCACTACAATATTTAAACAAATGGGGTTTTCTGTGTGCGAAAATGAAAAGGGAGCAAAAAGCTTGCGAAAATTGTTTTACCTTGCCTTCTCGATTTATCACTCGAAATCGCGTTTTCTGTTATTTTGCTTTTGCAAATGTGTTATACGGGTTGTTTATTGTGAAGAACTATTTTTTGAGATGGAAATATAAAATGAGGAAATGCCTAAATAGGAAAAAATCTTATTTACAAGTTCAAATAGCTATACGAGTATGTTGTGTACATATGTAAAATTATTACAAATACATACAAATTGCTGTAAAAAATTAACGACTAGATAATGCTGTAGTTAAAAGTGTGATGGGTATATTTTCGGTACTTTTGGATTGGCTTGTACCGTTTGTGGCGCTAGTCAGTAGCTGTGATTTGGGACTTGACATGGGTAAAAATGAACAAAGATTGAATTTTAGGTTTATGATGACACTAGCGGTATGCGACCCGTCAAAAATGACGGTGAAGTGGTAGTACAAAGCAGGTTCTGTTGTAAGAGAACCTGGCCCAGTGGTTAAGTGGCCCAGTGGTAAGTCACTGCTATAGCTGCCATTTGAACCCAGGTTCGAATCCCATGGAGGGAAAAATAAAAAAGGTTTTTTCTTTATGATTTTCTCCATCTCAGTGTGACAGACGGACCGACAGACGAAGCAAATTATTAAGACTAGGTATACCCGTCAAAAATGACGGTGAAGCTTTTAGGTGGTAAAAAAGAGGTTCTGTTATATGAGTTCAAGTGTCTTAGTTGGTAAGGTAGTGCTATAGCTGCCGTTTGAACCCGGGTTCGAATCCTGCCTCGACCGAAAAAACACATTTTTTTTCTTTACAATTTTCACCATCTCAGTGTGACAGACAGACAGTCAGACAGACAGACAGACGAAGCAAATTATATTGTTAAGATACCACTAGGTTAGGTAAGTTTGGTTCAGCTTGAGTGTTTGCCTTTGATTTACTTAATTAATCTAATGGCTTGTCATCATAAACACACTTCGATCAATCATACATGCCAAGTTCTAAATCAAGAGTTATCCACTAGCCAAATTATTTTAATTTACTATTCGTAATATTGCTTGCTGAATAGTTTATTTGTGTAACAATAGAAAGTGTATAATAGAATTGGAAAAATTGTTCAGAAGAGGTTGTTATGGTACGTTGTTGTGGAAGAATGATGGTGGAATGAAGACCGAGAAAAGTAAGCTGTAAAGCTTGTGATACAAAAAGATATCAACAATGACAATAAATGATGTAGCATTGTATGCTAAGTGAAAATTGTCTTCTAGAATACTTGTGTTGTTGTGTTGCTGAACTATGTTATGTTATGAGGTTTACTTACTTAGCTTGATTGGAACGTTTACAGACAGTATGTTCTATTCGTGTATCTTACCAATGATATAAATACTGTATCTTATTGTTTGTTGTTACTTCTGGAGTGAATTTGTCTCGCCATTCGCATCGACATTTTCGAACACGGACCATGTTGGAACAAGTCGTCTCACGCTGTAGTGTGACATCACACGTCAGTGTACAATACGACGTAACATCCACTAGCGCCACAGGTGGAAGAGATATCTAATCCAAAAGTAGAATTAATTTTATGTGGACTTTTAACACTGGAGATAAATTAGATTCTGTTTTTCAATAGAATCTAATCTTAATATTTGGTTAGTATCTACAGTAAATCTTGTTCCCAAACGTTTATACAAGATCCTCAAATCTGGAATCGTTCTGGATAATTGATTTTTTCAGTTTTGGTGGTTTGATTTTTAAAATTAAATTAAGCCTGTAATTCGTTTGATAAACATCTCACCTTACAAAGTACCGTAACTTTACTTGCAACGCTGTACTTGTAAGTACAGTGTGATTGAAAAGTAATTAAACAACATAAAAGACAAGGGTCTTTCTCTCTCTCTCTTTCTCTTTCTCTCTCTCTCTCTCTCTCTCTCTCTCTCTCTCTCTTTCTCTCTCTCTCCATCTCTCTCTGTTCCTCTTTCCGTGCCTCAATGTTTCCATGACAACAACTAAAAAACGTAACCATCTAATTGTTACAAAATGCAATGTTCCTCCTCCTGTTCCTCCTCTTAACCAGTTATGTTTCTATAGAAACAACCGTGTGTATTTTTAATAACAATTAGTTAAGTCTTGACGTGATTCATAGTTTCTGCACCTGGCAATTGTTTCTTCCAGCAAGGTTGTTTCTATAGAAACAATCTTTCTTCCAGTAAAGAATTATTTTACAAGCGCATAAATTCCAAAATAGAAAAAAATACTCTAACTGTAACGAATATTGCGCAGCAATAAGAGCTAAATGAATAAAAAACTTTCCCGTCATTTTTGACGGGCTTTTTACTAGTTACCTTTAATATTTTGTCAGATCTGTGTATAAAGCAACTATACGCATGCGTGTGGATGCACGCTCTGTGTTCACACGCTTTGTGTTTTGATTAATGGCTGCTTTTCTTCGCGATTCGTATTCTTGAACAGATATCAAGCTCAGCTCAAGATCAATCTTGAATCAGAATCAGCTCAATCAATCAATCTTGAACAGATACATAAAGAATTAAAAGATTGCTCGATGTTTTGATCAGCTTGGACGAATCCATTATTGATGGAAGGAGCGTTCGCAAAGCGAACGCTCAAAGTTGATGAACGCTTTGAGCGCTATAGAGAGTTTTAAGCTTTTGTTGTCATTGACTTATGTTAGATATTGATATTCAAGTAAATTGGAAAATAAAATATGTTTTATTAACTAGCGCCCATGCTTCTGCACGGGATAACCTCTAGTAACATAATAAATGTATTACCATACAAACACAAACACATTAATAACTACTGAGATGAAGTAAACATAAAACATTAACCAACGAATGTTCCAAAGTGACATGAGGTAAAACAATAAATAATTGTAACGAATATTGCGAAGCAACATGAGTTAAATTAATGAATTATTATTACAACCCAGACAAAAACTTGATACACTTGTCTTTCATTTCATTCTATGACTGCTCACTGAGCAGTGCTCAGTTACCGTATGTTTCACTCTCGCTACAAGCTTTTTGTCATGTTTTCGACAGACCATTTCACACTGACATCTGCCATGTCACCATCATCGAACATTTGTGATGTGCAAACGAAACTTGGACATTTATTATATTTGTTCCTTTTATGACATTTGGTAAATGTCAGTTAATTTAAAAAAAAAACAACTTTACTTTTGCACCATTACTTTTGAATAATCCTGTATTGTCTACAGTGATGTCACTAGGGTTGGTAACACCCAGTGCGGTAGCGATAACTCATGTTGTCACTCCTTGGTCAGCTGCTATAAAATCGCTATTAGAACGTCCTGCGCCAATGTGTATGTGCATTATAGAAGGTTTAACACGTGTAACACCTTTGGTGACGCCAAATATTTCTGCTATAAATAAAAGACGTTCGTGAGGCATATAAAGTCCACTTAATTGCATCACGTGATTTGATCATCAATTCACCACGAAGTTAATTTAGTTTCTAAAGAACACACTTTAGCTTTTCTGTATAACACAATGCATAGCTACAGCTTTGTGGTGCTTTTCTGCCGAGCACAGCGCATTGCTGCTACAGCTTTCCATTAAAGCTGAATTTACTGAATATTTATATTATCGTAAATGTTAAGTACAAAAAATAAAATTTTAGTTTAGAACATAGACTTCTAGCTTTGTAGAATATATGATACATTTGAGATTTTCTTTATATTAATTTAAATTCAGTATTACTATAAATATTCACCTAAAGCGCGAGACGTAAAGTAACCCGATTCTATCAATGTAGCGTAACCCCCTCAATTTTTAACAGTAACTCACCGACTTTGCATAAGTTTATGTTAGCGTTTCGATGGTAATGCTATCGATGTATGCCATCGATACCACGTGGAATATTTATACTAGATTCCCCGCGGTCACCATACCTACCGCGGGGAAGTCGCGTTCTAGTTACTATAAGAAGTTCAGTTTTTAAGTTCTAAGCTAACACTTATAAATCAGTTATAGAGCAATAAACTCTTTAATGACAAGTGATATTATTTTTTATTCGACGAATCAACATAGAATCAACATTGATTCGACGAATCAATGTTAGTTTTATTTATGTGATAGTATTTTATTTCTAGGCATGTGGGGAGTTGGAGTGGAAGTGACCATGCATGGCAGCGATCTAGGAATCCTGGTTTTGTAAGTGTGAAACAATTAATTTTGAAACAGTGCATTTTGTACTTATTTTTGTATTTATTACTGTTAATGAAATGGTAAAAATACCTTTTATGGTATTTTATAGGTACCTTGAAAGGTTTCATAAGAATTAATTTTATTATTGCAATTTCTGTTTCAGATGTGCAGCAGCTATTGTGTCATTTCTGGAAACTGTTTGGGTGATGAACATATATTTTGCACTTTGCATCAAGTACGTATTTCACATTAACTGTTAAAGTATGTAGGGTGTCCCATGAATCAAACATCATAAGAATATATTTAATAGCACCAAGACATGTTGATTTTTTTGCTGTGATGTAGGCCTACTAGATTTAAATTTTTATATGGAGTGTTTCCTGCTTTATGTCTGGAACCATAATTATGGTGAATTCAAATGGGCATATGATTATGTTAGTACTGTGACTAACAACCGATTTGCAATCTCTGAATGTTTTTATACATATTGATCAGATATTTCTCTTAAACTAAAAAAACTTGTACTGTATTCACATTTACTTATGAATGGATGTGTTATACTACTCTTGAATTAATGTATCACTTCAATAGTAAATTCATTTTATGTACACATGTGGTTGATAAACATGTCACCATTAAAATGGATAACATTAATTCAGAAATCACGTATGATATTGGAGTTAGAAGACATCCTGCATATTACCATTTTTTGTGCTAAATCATTATACATGTACTGTATTACTATGATACCTTTCTTATGGGACATTCTGTACGTGTATAGTAAAGTTCAAAGGCCAAAATCTTGCACAAATGAGTATTTGTTTCAAAAGTACGAATTATATAATTCAGTAAATTGCATTTTCAAAAAATTAATTTCTCAAATTAATACTCGACAATGCGAAATTCTCATGAAAAGCAAGAATTTTTGGAATTCTTGTTCTTCATGTCTACGTTGAGTATGTGTAGGCTATGCTAAATTTTAAAGTTTCACATTTCACAATATGGAACACAGGCAGAATCAAATGATGTAATAACGTTGTAATATGTCAAACATGACTTATGATTTATTGATTTAAATGTCCGAGTATTGACAGTCGTCAGCTTGTCTATTTGCAAATTAATGTTGAGCATATGTATGGCCAAATCTGAGGCAAGTTTTCAAACGATAGACTATTGAATGAAACTGAATGTGTGAGTGGTGTATTGATTGATGGTAAAATGTAGGCTATGCGTTTTTCGAGTTTTTCTTATTTTGTTTTTCAGGGATGAAAACCACCGATTCTTTCGTTGTTGGGATGTCGTGTTATGGTTGGATCTGTGGAAGAAGAGCGTTGTATATATTGGTATTGCTCTGGTCATGTTCATCAAGCCTCGTCGAATATTAGTTATGATATCAGGTGATGTTTCCATGGAATCTATTTCATCTATTAATATCTGAACTTTGATTACTGACTACCATTCTTGATTATAGGATCCACCCTACTTTCGCTTGCCGTTTTATATTTAATTTTAACATACGTAATGAAATCTTACACCAAAGAATCATTGTTATCTGGACGAGAAGATGCTTATGACAGGTGTGTATATTAGTTTTCTTTCGTATCTAACTGCAAAAAGTAAGAGACTATCCTAGTTCATAACAAATGGAATGGAATTAGAGCATCTTATTTTGGATTGCATTGATCTGACCACTCAGTGATTGTACAGGTTGACAACCTCAGATCTGGATCCTTGGCAGTGAATCATTCTGTCAAGGATGATTCACTGAATCGAATCATTCTGTTTTTTCCGGATTAGTGGTGGTATGATTTTTGAACAAAAACTTAGCAAAACATTCAACCTACTGTTGGAGTGTAACTAGCAAACCTGTAACTAGCAAACAACCTGACGATCCAATATTTATAATGACAGATTAGAAATGTTGTTTTCGTTTTAGTGATTTTTTTGGATTTTTAATGAACAAAACCTTTACTTGCAAAACATTCGCTCTATCTTTTAGAGTGCCATGTAAGTAACAAACAGTCTGACTACTCAACGTTCAATTCGGATTAGTGATGTTTTTTAAATGAACTAATTTTTCATTCTCTACTTGGCAAAAATATGTCACCCGGCCTTTAGAGTGTCATATAAGCTTATATAAGCAATAAAAGCTGGCTAATTAAAAAGAAAAACAAAGATGAATCGTTCTCGTCTATTATGAACAACTTGCAAACAATGGCACTACCTATAGCTAGGGCCAGGTTAGGCATGACAATCATCGAACATTCATTCCAGATTGCTGATTGTTTTCAGATCTGAAGTGGTTTCGTCTAAACGATACAAAAATCGAAGAGAGTTGATCTGTGCTTTTTCTTGTGTGTTTGACTGTAACTTTAGAAATTAAGTAACACTGATGGTGCCAGTTACCAAAGAAATTACTTTGTCAACATTGGAACTTGCTAAGATTCTATTTAACTAAGATTTAATTTTCCACCACGAAAGCATTTAATCCGTTCCAATATCTTATTATCATCCATAATACTGTTGTTTTTATAAGTGGATAGGATAACATGTACTGTATGTTGATGGACTTAATTAACCCACTAATCATGTAGGTTTGAAGACATACAAGATGAAATCGATGACAGTTTACCAGAGCCATTACAAATGCCGTCAGTTGCAGACCAGGAGGAAATCTTGCAAGTGTGAAATGCATAAAAAAACAACTTATGATGACCATGCACCAAATTAGTAGATATACTGTAACTATACAAATAATAGCTGTGCAAGTTATCATCAAATCACCAACAATCCGGGTGCGTTCATTAACATTTTAATAAGCCAACTTGTGGGTAAAAAAATGTTGCATCATCATCATTGTATATGTGAGAAACTATGAACGGCTAACTGTAAAGTGAATTTTAATTGCAATCACTTCAACTGGACATTCATGTTATTTATGTCAATTTTTTTTTAAAACTTTTTTTCTGAAAGATTCTACACTGTCGTTAAATTTTCTGAAAATCATGGTTCAATAAACGGAGTCATGAAAATATAAACAATGAAAAACAAAAATGCTGGTAACTGGGAAGTGACATCCTTTAAATCAACAATGAATAACTGATATTCTAGGAGTGAAAACCAAAAAGTTAATGAAGTAATAATCCTATATAAATGTAATTAAGCTTGTTTTGTATTATTATACTACTTATAATGAATGCAATCAAATGTTGGATATACAAATCAACATACATTTTTCTTGATGAACAGTACTGTATAAAACCGTTTTTCTTTAAATCTTTTTTCCGAATTTCGCCCTTGTGAAGAAAAAAACCCAAGCAAAACGGAGTGTTTAAATTTTCTTTTTTAGAGATTTCTTTTTTGTAAAAATTTGAAAAAATCAAGAGCACATGACTATGATTATTAAACTTTTCAATATTTCTGAAAAAGACCACTTTTATTCGAGTTTTAATTACTTTTTGAAAACGTTTTTTGTTAATACTTGTGCGTTAAGCAGTAGCCACTGGTATGAGGATGCCATATGTTTAGGGTATCAATACTAGTTAAGATTAGTTAAAACAAACATGTATCAATTTTATTTGAAAGCACCAATTAACTTTTAACTAAGCTGAACTAGTAACTATACCCATAAACACCAAATTAGATATGTTAAAAAAAGCAACTATCATGATTCCATGGCAGTGACTGGTGTTTAATACACAAGTACCTTTTTTAAAATTTTAATCTGGTTATGGATAGGCATGTATGTGGTTACCACATGTCAATGTGGTGACTAACATAACAGTTGAAATTCACTTTTTCGCTGATATTTAATAATCTAAATCTAGATTATTAAACATTAGAAAATATAACAAAAAATATTTAAAAAAGAAAAAAACTTAAAAACTAGACCACACCACAAAAAACCCTCAAAACCAACGAATAAACAAACAAAACAAATACAAAAAAATCAATTATCAAGGTTGTATTGTTTTTTTTATGGTGTGGTTTGCTGGGTTTTTTGGTTTTTAAGTTTTTTCATTTTTCATTTTCATTTACTAGTTTTTAAGTTAGTTTTTGCTTCATTTTTGGTTTTATGTTTTCATGAGCTTGGTTTGGTTTTGGCTGGTTCTTGGCTTATTCCTCTGTTTGGTGTAGTGTTGGTCTGGTGGGAGAGATTGGTGTTTAGTTTGAATTTGGTGGTCGGTTGGTGTTTAGTGTGGCGTTTTGTGGTCGCGTTGTCTCTTGTGTGTGTTATTTGTTGTTATATCACTAATCAAGCTTCTATGTAACGAAAGCAGAACGTTAGTGGAGTATAGCTATAAAGAAAGTTTTGTATATTTTAGTTTTTTTAGTATTTTGTTTTTAAAGTTTGATGGTTTTTGACCTACCCTGTCAGTTAAAGCAGACTCTTTAGTCTATGGTTAAAGGTGAGTCACCTTTTTTTGTTTTTTGCTTTGGTCATAGGTAGGATTGCCACCTTTTGAAGTATCAAAAAAAGGACATTAAAAAAAACAAATTTTGTCTCGTGTAAATTTAGTTTTTATGTTATTCTATGTGGTGTAAGTTTAATTTCGAAAATGTGGCTTCCATTATGCTCCCCGAAGCCTTTCAAATATAAATAAGTACGCCTACTACACACGGGCTGAAGGTCTTTGTGCCACATTTTTTAAATTGTTCAAGAGAGCCGTTTTTCAGGTGAGAAACTCCATAGAGTACAATACTAAGCAACAAGGTAATTCTCCTTATTATGTTGCTATTTTCTGGAAAACCTATGAAGTGGTAAAGTAACCACCTAGAAACAGTATTGAGGAACAGTTTGATGTAAAAATGTCCTTTTTTGACAAAGCATGGCTTGTGCTGCACGAAGCCTTTCATTTATTTATTTATAATCTACTATATAATAGTCTCCCAGGATTAATAAATGACGTGTCTGTCATCAGTTGTCGGTCATCATCGTTCATCATTGGTCATCACCGCTTCGAGCCGAATTTGTCTCCGCGTTAATTTTGTGTGTGTTTTAAAAATTTTAAAACATGCTGGAAAGAAACATTGATGTGTCATCGACTCTCGACAAAAGAGATTTG
>JAQIWH010008620.1:0-10065 GCA_034695005.1 Cryptops parisi | reverse complement strand
GCTATGCGCTGTGCCCGACAGGAGAGCAGCATAGAGCTGTAGCTATTCGCTGTGTTTTACAGGAAAGCTAAAGGGTTTACTTTAGAAACTAAATTAACTTTATGGTAAATCACGTGATGCAATTAAATAGACTATATTCCTTACTAACTTTTGTGCTAACATTCTAACATACATATATCTTTGCACATATCGTTGTTTTGCTCAAAATGATGCGTAAAGAAAGTACAATTTAGAAGTTGAGTGGGAAAAATGGCGTGAATCTACTTTCGTCGTTATTCCTTGAAATGCATCCTATTGAATTATTTTGAACCAGTCTATAGCATAAAGACATTGGGTTATCTATAATTTTCACTTTCGGGCTTTTTAGGAGCATAAATATGGAACGCGACGATTGTAAACCTGAAATTTTTTTGTGATTTCTTTCTTTTTGTCGTTCCACTTTCTGGTTGTTTCACTCGCTCGTTTCCCTTCCAAAACAATGAAAAAGATACTGATCTTTGAAAAAACGACGTAAATACATTTAAAAATTAGCACGATATTTGGAATAACGGCATAATTGCATTTTTAAAGTAACCTGTAACTTGAGGCCTGTCAATTAAAGTTAACAGTTTTTTTGCAATACTTGTTTATTTTTCTAGAAATAAACAAGGATTTTTTTTTAATCTTAAATTTGAAGGTGCCAGAAATTGTTGCACTTTTTCTCAAAAACTCAATTTTTTGAGTTACGCCGGTATTCCATTCAGCTTCTCAATTGCATCTAATACATTCGAATAACTCATTTTTCACGAAAAATGTTACTTAACATTTTTTTACACCAAGCCCCTTCAACTTTTTCAAGAATTTTTTACTGGTGATGATGATGATGATGAATCACAATCAGGGGACTAAGCTTATAGAACACTTACCCTCACTCAACTCTTGAATATTGACCAACTTCAACGTTAATCACTGAACTCTTTTTTTATCTCTAGTCATCCGGATGGTGCCAAATTCTCCAAGCAACGCTGGACGGACGAAATACAAGGGCAGAGAGAAATCCTGAGCTTCCTGGGCGGTGTCCCGAAAAACGACATCCAGGGCATGAGAGCCCCGTTCCTGGCAGTGGGAGGAAACAAAATGTTCAGCATGTTGTACGACAGCAATTTCACGTACGATTCGTCGCTTCCCGTTCCCATCCACGACCCGCCCATGTGGCCGTACACGTTGGACTTCGCGCTGGGACACGACTGCATGATCCCGCCGTGTCCCAGGAACTCGTTCCCGGGCGTGTGGGAGATCCCCATGATCATGTGGGTCGACCTGAAAGGCGGTCGGTGCAGCATGGCCGACGCTTGCCAATGGCCCGACACCAAAGAAAAGGTTTTCGAGACTTTGCTCAAGAACTTCAAGCGTCACTACAACTCGAACCGAGCACCTTTCAACCTCTTCTTCCACTCAGCGTGGTTCGAGAAGCCGCACCACATCGAAGGATTCCAGATGTTCATGGACAAGGTTCTCACCAGGCCCGACGTCTATTTCGTCACTAGCTCTCAAGCGATCGAGTGGATGAGGCGACCGACCCCACTCCGAGAGATCCACGGATTCGTCCCGTTCGCTTGTCACTTGAGGTCGCAACACGCTCCCCATTGCAAAAAGCCACACGAATGTCAGCTCAGGTTTCGAAGCGAAACTCGTTACCTGAGAACGTGCCAAGAGTGTCCAGCGGTTTATCCGTGGGTGAGAAATCCTTTCGGTAAAGCCCCCAACAACGACAGTGCTTTGTAATCAACGACGTCATTAATAATGCCATATCGAGACATTTCGAACGCTAGGATGTTCTAAAAAAAAAATCAAACGATAATACCAAAAAAAATGTTTTACTAAAAGATAAAAAAACGTTGACCTGTCTAATAATCCAGAACCCTCGAAATCCTAGTTTTGAAAAACTTATTGTGGCCATTTTTTGGTTTGATACCGAAACCTAATACATATACAGTAAATGTTCATCGAACTAAAATCCATGAAAAAAATTAAGAATACATGAACAAAAACACATATATTGCGTAACGAACTTTTCTTGTTAACAATTTGAAATATATTTCAAAAAGCAGTGAAACTGTTACGCCAAAGTCAATGGCCGTTCTTAGAACAGAAGCATGTTCGATGATAGTTATTTAAGAATTACGCGAAAGTTTCATACTGCTCGTACAATGTACCACAGTATATTACATATATTTGAAAAAAAAAAAATTGGATCGTGTTAAACCATAGTGAACTAACTCACTTTCTACAGTTTTTAAGTCAATGAATGAAATGAGGCCACTAAATCATCATCTAGAGTTATATTGCTGGACCAATTGAGCCGTCTACAGCTTAAGGGAACTAACCAACATTTCTCATATTTTGAGAAAATTGAGAAAATAGAATTAAATTAAGCATCAGAACCTATGCTCAGTCATAGGTTATTTTTGCCTTACATGACTTTTATATTAACATTTGACGTTAGAGCTCATTGTCAGTATAATCTAGACTAGAGTGAGTGTATGTTAGACCAATAATAACCAAACACGAAAATTTGTAGTTAGTTCCTTTTGGTTTCAGACGGCTCAATTGCAGATGTTTGACATAGTTTTCTGTGGTTTAAGACGATTTCAATATACAAATCTTTATATGGCAATCTGTGCCGATGATAATCCTAATTTATAGCCATTTCTCTCTCAGAGAAACCGAGTTTTGTATTGACGAAAAAGCCTCAAATCATGTAAAGGTTTAAAACAAAAATCCTGTTAATTCGAAAAAAAAAGTTAACTTATACGTACTATTGAATATGTCCAACATTCATAAGGATAAAATATGTCTGATCAATGACATGTTTACATGTCTACCCCCCCCCCCCATTAAATATGTCTACCCCCCTGTATATTAATACATTTACTTCTTGGAAGTGCTGAAAAGACAATTTACAAATTTCTAATTATTTTTTTATATTGTGATATGCCATGCATTTTTTTTCACATACGTATGTATAAAAGTGAAAACAATAAATTGTTTTTTTATACCAACTTTTTAAATAAACAAACAAAAAGTGTTAAAAGCGTTAACTACTTACCATTTCGCATTAAATTAAAGTTGTGTACATTGTGCAATACCCGAAAGGAAGAACATAATCATGAGAAAATATCTGAAGGTACAGTATAAAACAATGCCTAAACTAAATTCTACTGCCTGTAAGGATTTAGTTTGGTGTAAACAAGGTGTTCTTAAAAGCTCTAGTCAAATTTTAACCACAGATGTTATATTCATCAAAACAAATATTTATTTTATTTTTAAATTTTTTACATTCCGGATGGAATATAAAACAAACAAAATCTGACAAACACGAAACAAAAATGCAGTACATTATTTTGGTAATACTATTAAGTACTAAATAGAAAATGTTTGCGCAGTTTGCTTTTTAAATGTTGATAGATTTGTATATCTAAACATGGGTCCGGAAATACTTCCCTTCTGAAATAACTCAGGGTAAAATCATATAAGTACATAAGTCTATTGTCTTTACAAATCGATGTAGTCATGCAAATGAATATGCATTTTTGAACCAATGTTTAAATGCACTTTTTGCTTCGTTTTGATGCATAGATTAAAATCTGACTAGACTTTTAGGAATACTTTGTGTTGACATCAGAATCAACTTTTTTTGGCGTAATATTATTACAAATCATTTGAAATATTCTGCAAAAGACAAAAAAAAATAATTACCATAAATTAACATAGTCAGTTATTGATATTATAGATATTCCAGTATGTGCAAGTAAGAAGAAGAAAATCAGAATCTACAATAGTGTTCTACATAGTGGAATCCGGTTATTGTGATCACTTTGAGATTAGTGCTTTTTAATAACAATAACCGGCTGATAAAATTTTAACAATGTGTCGTGACCAACTGATTAACAATAGCCGATCGACAACATTATCCGTGATTATAACAACCAGATTTCACTGTACGTAGCAACCTATATACGACACCCTGTATAAACAAATATATATACAAAAAAATGTTTTGCAAAGCATTAAAAATACATCCACTTAGTCATGCTGAATGCATTAAAAATTAGTTGGTTTTTTTTTCATGCAACGCAGCTGTAAAATTTGCACGCATCACACACACAACTAGATAAACGCACTACTGACTTCAATTTGTTTGTTTATTTTTGTTTTGAAAAACCCTACTAACTGAATTTCCATGTAAAATGAAATCTTCATAATAATAATAATAAACACAAAATTTCAACATTTCGAATTGCAGAAGACTGAGAATCCAAAAAATAAAATAAAATAGAAAGATACATTGTATGTACACACACGAGATCAGTGACCTCGGCAACACAAGTGAAACCATCTTTAAATCATCTTGTTCGTCGAGGTGTGCAAAATAAATGTTGACATGAAACATTTCCGTTGCTTTTCCTTAACCTAATGCTGTGATGCATCCTTGCATTTAAGTATTCAACCCGTTCGTCGACTGAAACCGTGACATCCAACATGTCACTTTTGTGACATGTACAAGTGTATTCACTAAACTAACTAATAAAAAGAAAAGTCACTTGTACATGAAGGTTAAGTATAGCAAAACAAGTACATCAAAAATTATTTTTAAGCATACTCTTTATATACTGTTATATACAGATATTGTATACTATAGATAATGCAAAAAAAAAATCTATTTTTGACTTCTGCATGTTTTGATTTATGCGAATTGAAACTCTTATGCAATATCTGAGTTCTTTCGATATTCAATTTATGCGAATTTTTTTTTCAATAATTTCATTTTTGATTTCTGCAATTTTCGATTTATTTATATACAGTATATGGAGATTATTTGACATTGGACTTAATGCGGTTTTTATTTATGCGATTTTGGTACATTGGACTATGAAGTATAACGACTGTATTATGTTCAATTCACAGTTTACTCACAAACTCACATGTGAATCTAATATAAAGAGTCTAAAAAACCAGTAAAAAAATGCATATGATTAGTGTGAGATTTAGTATAAGACCCATGAAATTTCTGCATAAGAATTATATATATATATATACCGTGCGAATAAAATTATATACCTATTGTATATGATAGTGTAGACCAATATGATCTTGCAAATTTGTGGAAAAATACAGCGAACCTCTACATTGATCACTAATCAATTCCATAACTGACGAATACTGAATCTGACGCGAATATAGAATCAATTGAATACTTTGTCAATCCACCCCAGTCTTGTTATACCTAAGCTTAACCGTTAGCACTCCACACAGTTTACTTTATAATATTTCGTGTCGTTGTCATTTTTCTTAAACGCTCGTGACATTAACTGTGACGTTTGGTGGATTAAATAATTGAATTTTTGAACGAATATCGGAGCATTATTTTGCCTAAAAAATGTGACGAATATAGAGATGTCACTGTATATGCATTTGTACCGGTGGTAATAAAAAACAAAATTCTTTAATATGCGATTTAAGCTAACTGAACCAGTGTGGGTACACCACCGTTGAACCATTTACCATATCTTAAACCCGGTGCTACCTATGGGAAGCTGGGTTAGATTAGATGACCTAGCGAAATTTATCTTTAATTTTCACCATTAAGACTACAGATATAATTGAAGGGCCTAGTGTAAAAGGGTGTTAAGTAACATTTTTATTAAAAATGACCTAAAAGAATTTTCGCATGTGTTAGGTGCAATTCTACCTTCCCAACGCATAATTTTGTGCAAAACAATAATAACGTGCAAAGATATTAGTGCAAAAAAGTGTGAAGTAGCCTATAGACAGCAAGGCAAGTTCAGATCTTTAAACGCGTTTTCCTCGAAATTGTGAAGAAATGTTACTTAACACCTTTTTAACACTAAGCCATTCAACGTTTTGCACAAAATTTGAAACTCGAATACAGTATATAGTTTTTATGCAAAAATTCCATGGGCCATATAACAAAGTCTATCCCATATGATTATTGTTTGAATCGTCCAGAACGTGTTAAAAGAGAATATAGGAATGACGTTAAAATTACATATTTTGTGAATAAACAATTATTTTTTTTCTATGTATCGGTATCCGGTTTTGCTACAAGTTTTTACCACAATTGAATCCGAAGGATGCAATAAAGGGTGAAATGTGCAAGTCATGCAAACAGAATGTTTCATACAATGCATGCAATCTGTCGTTTTAATTTTTTGTTTTGTTTTTAATACAAATGGAAAAAAAATACATGCAATAACACCATTTCCATTAATATAATCAGCACAGCTGTAACCTAGACACTATAAAAAATTCTCATATATTAAACAACTAAAAATAAATGCGAAATGCGCATTAATTTTAACTCGCATAATAAAATGATTCAATAAACAAAGTATTTTCCCACATTTGATACATTTTTGCAAATTTCGCATTTTCGAACATTTTCACACCATTTGTGTTCGGTTTTGGAATAGTGGGAAAACAGTCGATTCAATGAAATTCGATAATCGATAAAACGACAAAGATGATAATATGTCGATGTATAACTGTAGTTGACGTTATAGTTAAGTTCAATGTTCACGTGATTGTATTCTCTTTTAACCTATTCTTCACCCCATGTTGCTAATAGTCAATTTGGCCAATTGCTAATAGTCAATTTTTAGAAATGGAGTTTCATAACGTCCCAGGAAAAAAACCGACACAACATGCTCAGAAATACATAACAAAAATAAGCATTACAAATAAACAAACCAGAAATGACTCTGCCCACATGACAATATCTATTGTTTCAATTCAATTTCCCTGTCATAGCAACTGCCCTCAACATCTGAACCAATGAGAAGGACGATCAAAACGTGTAGGATACTGGGAAGCATCAACAAAATCAAAGTTTGGTTATTAATACACACACACACAAAAATTAGCTGTCCATATTTTATACATCCTTCGTTTTTAACAATACATACTTACCGTATATTGTCGCCATGGATTTTACTCTGCCGGACTTTTGTCGGCCAGAGTATTATGTGCCAGAGTTTATCTTGAAGCATCTTCCACAGATGAATCTGTTCCAGTGGTTTTGCTTCATCAATATGGGAGTCACCGTTGCCATCCTCAGCGGTTTACGACTGGTAAGTTCAACACCAACCTGTAACCGAAAAAATCAAAAGTCAAAAGTCAATCAATCGAACGTTTGCTATGAGTTTTGCAGTATGCGGTTCATTTTTCTAACTATATTTCAATTATTTGATTGTACGTCATGTGACTTTAGGATTTTTTTGAACAATCGTGTTTCAAGAGTATGGATTCAGAAAATAAAGTATCGATTTAGAAAACGGTATACAACACATTCAATAATAAATTTGTAAAATTTTGGCTTCTCCATGAACACGACGAACACCTTCTAAATGATTTATTTTTTTAAACAGACTAGATCAAAAGTCAAAAGTTTTCACTTCAAATTGTTAGGCATACATTACTATCGCAAAATGTGAATCGGTTATGGTTCAAAACAAAACTGATGAGCAAACGACATGAGTTTATTTAAGTATCGAAAGAATTATGATTCTTACGGCTACAAGTGAAAGCACTTAAAACGAGTACATTAAAAATACGCTTTATATAGTTTCGTTTTATGCGAATTTAGATTTATGCAAAATTCTACGAGAAATTCGATACTCGGTTTATGCGAGGTTTGAGTTATTCCATTTTCAATTTTGGGAAGTTCAGATTGATACGAATATTTCATGTAAATTTCTATTTATTGTGAGCTTTGAGTAATGTGATATTCGATTTATGCGAGTTTTGAGTCATTCCATTTTCGATTTTTGCAATTTTCGGTTCGATTTGTGTGATTTTTGTTACATTGAACCTATGCGGATTTCGACTACGCGGTTCTTACTTTACCCAGTTTCTTGGTCTATTAGACAACAATTTATTTTCTTAACTTTAATTTTAATTGGTCTATTGGGCTATACAGTATATCATCATAAACACGTGTAGATAGCAAGTACTTTCAATTCCCAGCTCACTCACTCATAAACTCACTTAAGAAAGCTGATATAAAGCGTATAAAAATTAATAAAATGCACATAGTGAAATATTAGTAGAACTACAGTACTAGTAATGTTAAAAACAGTAAAGCTACGCCATCTAACAACAAAATTGGTACACAAAGTGGAACGTTGTGTTGTTGGTAAGCCACAACACACTGTGTGTTTGTGTTTGTGTTTGTGTTTGTATTTGTGTGTGTGAGCTGATTTTAAATAAACACAAATCGTGTCTCCCTATATCATTGTACTTTATGTAGAATTCTGTACACTCCTGTGAAATAATCCACACTGTGCTAAGACTTTTTTTGCTATAAGTTCACAGGGTTACAATCACTGATGACCAGGGTTTCTTCCAAAGAGTGTCGTCATCCAGCAATTTTCATTTGTACCACTATGATAGTTGAGTATTGAATTTGGGTAGACGTCACTACGTTTAGTGTCACCCAGTGCGATAACTCATGGTGTCAACCTTGGTTAACACCAGCTATGAAAATGTTAAAAAGGCGATGACGTCCTAACAATTAACGTTACGGACAAAGTTTTTAATGACAATGAAATTGATTATCAAAGTTTGTACAAAAAACATTTTTTTTTCTCCAGTATTTAAATTAAGGTAAACTTTGGTTCCAGGTTGGTGGGCGAAGTTTAGGTAAAATATCGTTGACATAAATAAAATATTTTCATGTTGTTGTATTTTCTAACTAACCTAACTTGGTATTAACACCCATAGCACTAAGTTAGGTTAGGTAAAAACAACAATATTAAAATATTCCATTTATGTTAACGATATTATTTCACCTAAACTCCGCCCACCAACCTGAAACCAAAGTTCATTGAATTAGTATGCAAATTTTTATTTGAAAATTACATTTGTTAATTTCTAAAATTATATTTACTATTTTCAAATAAAAATGGAACACTAAATATAAAAACTAGAAAAAAAAACTTTTCAGCACAGATTTCGATTATGAACATTACACTCGTTAATGTACATGTACATTAGAAGGTTCAACACATGTAATATCCCTTTGGTGACACAAGATATCTCTGCTAGAATGTTATTAAAGAAATTGGTGAAGAATATAGAGTCCACTTAATTTAATCGCACGATTTATTTAACATGGATATTAATAGTTAATGTAGTTTCCAGAGTAAACCTTTTAGCTTTTCTGTATAATCCAGAGCTACAGCTCTATGGTAGTTTTCCTGCCGAGCACAGCGCATTGCTACAGCTTTTGAAGGCTTTCCAGTATGACACCGCGCTTACCTACAGCTAACTGGCGAATAATAATGCGAATGTAAAATAAATGACATTTTACAACATGGAATTTTAGCCTTGTACAGTAGTTATAGTGATGCAGTACATTTATTTGATTTGATTATATGCAGAATATGATTTTTCCTGCATTTTTCATTATAACAAAAACCACCAGCTTTTGTATAATTAATAATGTCACAGCTTATCGATAGTTCCTGAATCGATGTAACTGATTTGACAATACAGCCGAGTCTTATGCGACGATTAGTGCATTCATCCATCGTTATGAGAAATTGTATGAAGAACAACATTTTACCTTATAACGTGATTAATTAGTTTTAAGAGTTTCCCTCTTGACATACTACCCTATCTAATAAAATGGAAAGAACTTCCTCCTACTCCTTCTCTTCCACACGAGTTATAGTTAGTGGACAAGGAACATCCATCACGTGCACATCTTTCTTTTGCACCTGGGTATGAAGAAAGAATTATAGAACTTTCATGAATCTTCTAGAAACTTCCACTGTGTGGCAGTGTCACTGTGTTATACTAGCGCTACCTCACCATGTGTGAAAATGCCAAAACTCGTACCGAAATTGATATTGTAACTTGAACGAATGTTGCAAAGCAATATGAGTTGAAAGAATGACTTTCCCGTAATTTTTGACACGTTATTTATTAGTTATTTATAAAATGTTATTAAATATTTTTAATATTATAAATAAATTGTTTGTTTATTTGTTTATTTATTTATTT